>QNGE01001507.1:106307-137524 GCA_008508345.1 Paragonimus westermani | reverse complement strand
ACTTCCTTCTTATGAAAGCTTCTGCGAGGGACGAATATTGTCGATGTTTTCGTTCGCAGTGATGATATGGCTGATGAACAAAACTCTTCGCAAGAGTGATGAAAATAGACGGAAGTACACTGTATGTCATTGTCAGAGACCAATATATCCGAGGAAACGAACAAGTGGTACTGAATTAGCGTGTGAGGTTGTTACTCGCTCTATCCGGATCGTGCGTCAACAGCCGCTAGATACCTGGATTTGTTAGTGGACTTGAAAATAGAAATGGCCCTAGTATTTTGGCCATGACGGAAAATCGAAATGCTGACCCAAAAAGAAGTGTTTTTTCCCGTTTGAAAGTATGACCCAATCGCAATGGGCACCTCTTCGTTCTTGTCTTAAAAGTATGTTCGTCTTTGGTTGATCGTCTGGTTGGTGAGATTCGTTTTGCGATTTTACGCGACCCTCACACTTTTCGGGTGAACTGCCGTGAAACTAATGCAACCTGGTGCCTGTCCATCAGTATGTTAAATGACCTGACTAGTAGCATGATAAAATTTTACTCCTCACAGGCACAGAGCCCTATTCAGTATTAATCACAGTTTCCGTGTTCACTCCTCTTTATCTCTACCGGAAAATGTCAGCGTTCTCTATTCTGCTATTCGTCTCCACCCTTGTTCTGACTTGCGTTCCACTCTCTGTTAGGTTTCTGTAGTGATGAAAGATAAACTCAGAAACACTCGATATTAGTTGAAATATTCTTCACAATAAGTAATAAGCGATTTGGCTGATTTAACCGAGAACTCTTAGATTTGATCACAATTTACGCACTCAACCAAATATTCCAGCTGGTCCTGCGTTCAAAAGAAATCAGTTGGAATGTACATGTAAATGTAAACCTCGCTTTAGTGTATCGGGACCGTTGAGTGATGTTGTTTCTCACAGAGTCTGTTCAGGCTACTTTTCACACACAGTACTGGTATTTGTTTCCTTTCAGTATAGTCCATCAGCTGTAATCCCAATTACCTCCATACAGCGCTGTTTTGAAGGATACAGGCTTTGGACATACTGCCTACTACAATTTTGGTTTTTTTAATCAGTGTCCCCGCTTCATAATTAGCAATATTTTGTGTAGTCTTATATGTCCTTGGCGGTTACGCGACCGCGTTTAAGTATGTTTTTTTTTCTGAAGTGAGTATGCATTGCTCTGATCGAATGGGCATCTTGACACGTTTGTGTGACGTCGCGTCGCGTTAGAATGAATCATGCGCTTTCACTTAAGTTGGCAAATATCCTCCGTCCCCTTCGAACGGATTGCATTGGGTAGTGTGAGCTCCGTAGCATTTCGATGAATCTCATCTGAGAACCCGTTTCAAAATCCGCCTCAATGCTATAAGCTGTTTGATAGTTGTTAAGAGTGGCTTTGGCGAATTTTGGTCTTTAGCCCATACAGTACACGCGACATACGGTGGCTCAATGCGAATTGCGCCCGACAGTTGCTGGTCCTAGCCCGTTTTCTAGGCTCACCCTCATTTTTGTGTGAGCCGTTTAACAGTATCTATCCCACGTGCTACTTTGTATGTCACATGGGAGCAAACATTATTAAGTGATGCTAACTATGTGACAACACACCACACGCTGGCTGTCTTGTAAAATGCAGGTGCACATTTGCTGGGCACTGCCAGACAGATTTAACCTGGAGGTACTGTTTAGTTACCGAGAATAATTCAGTCACAGTACTTTTAGCCCTTATCGTTTTCTATGATTCTTGTTTTCTGTTTTGTGAGTAGATCACTACTTTTATCCATATTCCAGACATACCTGATTTCTGGTATAGAAGAACACCTATTGCGTCGTAAAGTATTTTGCTACCACTGTTCATCATTATCATAGGCAGAAATTTATCAGTGGCTCTCATTGATGCTTAAGTGCCATATAACCATGAAGAAGAAGAAAGCAAACGCTCTGTAGAAGGAATGAGAAAGAAAAAAGAAGGGAACGGGAACAGATCTAACTACTAAAAAATAACTACCTCTACATTCCAAAATTCAGTGTCTACGCCTTACAAACAAACAAGCTGTAGGTGTCATCCGCAGGACAGCTTCCTTACGGCTTTCACTACTTCAAGTCATTTGAATGCACTCATTTCACCGGCAACTCGACCAAACAATGACAACATTCACGTTATTAAGTGCTTTCTGTTTCACTGTCGTTCCCATTGGATACGCAAAATAGGTACACTGGAGATCGGTAGCTCTTGGCATTTGAAAATGATGTTGCTACACTCAGTAATTCCAGTGCCTTTTAATTTAGAAGGTTCTGCTCTGCTGAAGCATTTTCGTCCACAGCGTCATCAGTTGGAGGGGCATATGCATCTAAGTGTTGGGTGCTGAACAAGTGAGTAAGACGGACGAGCGTTTTCTGTCTAGGAAATGTGTCGAGTTAGCAGCAGTAAGGTTGTATCATTATCAAACCCTTCTAAATTGATTAACTGTTGTCTTGATCGAGTAAACTCGTTTCCTGAGACACCCAACTGGCTGAGGTATTCAGCTTTTCAGGACAGAGTTACCCGTTGCATTTCGTCGATTTAATCAAAATTCAGCAGCACAGAGTTCAACGAAAGAATCTTATCCAACCGTCTTCATTTTTTAGCCGTAAACCCTACTTGTGGATACTTTGGCTCGAACAGCCGTT
Source organism: Paragonimus westermani (assembly GCA_008508345.1). Classification (NCBI taxonomy): domain Eukaryota; kingdom Metazoa; phylum Platyhelminthes; class Trematoda; order Plagiorchiida; family Troglotrematidae; genus Paragonimus; species Paragonimus westermani. The sequence continues at coordinate 134,851 of QNGE01001507.1, read as the reverse complement.
GGTCTTGACTGTAGTCCACTTAGAAGTGGACAAATATATAAGTATAAATGCACAGAGAATTGGAGCGGAGAGAAGGAGAACAAAAGTCTGTGGAGCTCCAGAAGAGAGAAAAGCAATAGCGAGTGTAACCTCGACATTGACGGCAGTGTTCCTAGTGAGCAATGTAGTTGATCGCGTACTCTCCCAGTCCGGTGGACTGTGCTTATCAACCTTTTCTAGCAGAGCGATCAATCCTCGCCCACTATGGCCCCTGATTTCTGTGCTTCTTTCCACAGATCTAAGCAGTGTGTGCATCCACTGGCTGAAAACTGGGTGGTGAGTTCGATGGTAAATGACCGATTTAATATCGATGAAGTATAAGTTTGGATAGACTGTTTGGTTGTCAAGAGGTAGTGCACTGTACTTATTTCGGGATCATTTCATTACTACGTCGTTTTAGCCAAACGGTAAAAATCTCATGGCTTGTGTTGGCCTCCAACTTATATATGTACTCGACTCAAGTAAACAAGGAATTCTGGCTTTTCACTTTCGAAACCACAACCAAGTATGACCGCTAGGATCCGTTATTTTTCATATGCTTGGCGTCATTTCACACACATCTCCTCAGCGCAAGACTTTGCCTTAAGTATACACAGAAAATAAATCTAGGTTCTTTGCAGTTGACTGCATTTTAAAGTTTATATTCTCTTCGTTTCGCGCAGTCGATGCTTCTGCCACCCCAGCTCGGAGGAGGGAATTAGTGTTTCTTTTCTGGAATTTGAAACTGTCACTTTTTCGTTTCTGTGGAAGTGTTATTTGTAAACTGTTCAACAATCCTTTGGGCTCTCTTTCGCACCATTGGATCGGATGCACACCATCCTGTGAGGAACCGCTGATGTTCACAACCGTTAAGATCACTGACAAATCAGCATAGACGTAGAATTTTTCGATCCTTCCGAACGTATGTACTTTACTGAAATCCTACTGACATTTACTAGCTGTATTCCGTTGGCGTTTAGGAAGCCTATAATGCGTCTAGCTAGCTTTCTGTCTTGTCCCAAGTGAACAACTTTCGTTCTTTTTTCAGTGGTAGGCATGCTTGGCTTGCTCGCCCTAATTTTGATATTGTCTGCAGGTAAATTTGGAGTGCTGTAGCACAGTCGTGTCCGGCCTCACCATCGACCGTATTAACTTTGTGGCATTCGTTTACGGTTCTGATGCAACCACGCCGATATCCAAACGATACATAAAGTCATTTTCATCTTCATTCCTCTCTGTCCAGGTTCAGTAAGATAGGATGGTTGGATTTCACTATTCAAACTGAGGTTTATCACTAGGCTTGTCGAATATTGCAGGACTTGACAGGGACTGGGCCAAGGCATGGACAGAATTGAAAACAAACCGTTAGCAAGCTTATCAAAGCACTTGTGCTTCGCAAATGTGCACCCACCCTCGGAATTACTTCCATCGCTTTTGTTTTCACACGGTTCCACACAACCCTTATGCTTCACATTCTTGATCGTGAAGTGAAAAAACGTGAAACACAGTTGTGAATGTGACGGAGCTGTTTAGTGATTTTCGTTACAATGAAGTTGGACATTAAAAAACGGCCACTTTTAAGGGTTACGGGAATGAATTTTCTATAACGTGCTTTCCATGAAATTCACATCTTCTCTAATGAAAGCGGTTCTCATAAAAGAGGGCATTGTAAATAGAAGTGTTAATCTGCGAGGGCTTATTTCTACCAAGAAACGGACTTTCTCGACAGTTCTTTCCCAGTGTGCCTGGTTAGAAGGTAACCACACATTGGGTTGTGCTTAGCTCTATGGATTCGATCAAAATAAGCAACTGTCGTTTTTATGTTTATTCGTTTATCTCTAAGGTTGACATTTCAGCCATGCTTACGTGTTTTTCTTCACGGCATGTTTCTTATGTTATTCCGTATTGTGTGCTGTCAAATTAGCCAAAATAAAACAGAACGATCAACCTTAACAATCGACCAAATCTGCGCTGGTACATTTGGTTATCATCATAATCACGACTGAGTTACCATCATTCTTTACACATTACCTGTTCTGATCTGTTGTCAACACAATGTTCAAGCAATGTTATCATCGGATTATTGCCCGTCTTCTTGCCCAAAACTCTATTCTACCACTCAATACCTAAAGTCCACACAACACCATTCCTTTCCTGCAGTTCTTCCAACCGATTTATGTTTCCTTCCAGGAATGCTATGTACGTGTATTTTTCTGGATTAAGTGTTTTGTGCTTCAGTGGGTGTAACGTTCAATTTTTGCCGCTACCCAGTCCTTCAAACCCCGACCCACCGCCATCGTGACCCAGGAGACTATGTATTTTTGTGTGTATGGCTTTATGCCCTTTAAACGTGACTAGCATGACCCAGCTCACATTTGTGGTTTATGTCAATGCGGTTAAGTCTCTGATAGTGCAAACGTGCATTCCATGTGTGTCGTGGGATGCACACATCTCTCATGCCTCGTACGCTGTGTTTTGGAGCCTCGTCCAAGCAATTCAAATGATCATTGAATCACTGCGGATATCGTGCTATGAGTAGCACTGATCATTCCAACCATTTTAGCCATGACTAATCGTTTCGGGCAGACTCTGCCTTAGAACGACGCTTGTGGTGGTTACACGACCTGCACACATGAGTCGCACTCCTCCAGGCAATGTTCAGAAAAGCAAGAACTAAGGCACAGATGTGGTAACCATCACCTCAGAATAGTAGCGTAGACTACGGGTCGCTCCGCATAGAGACAATGCTGAAACACGATCTGCAACTTTAAGCCATAACTGATTATAGGTCCCACTTCCTAAACTTCATGTCTCTTTCCATATCAACAGTTTTGAAACGGTCAAGGCCAGCTGCTGAACAGTGTGTGGCCCATGCTAAGGAGGTCATGAGTATGTGTAAAAATTTCACTGCAACCAAGCTAAAGTAGAGAGTACTACAAACGTCCCTTGAATCCTTCACACAACGTACCAGTTGTTTCATGAGTTCCAAGGACACACTGAAACCATGGTATGAATTTGGCGGCAGTTCTGGGTTGATTACTGAAACAAAGCATCTGGTTGCCCAAGACATAAAAAGATGGAAGAGGTGGACCGAAAAAACAAGAACATTTTGCAATCTAAACTCATGACAGACGGAACTAATCATTACCTAGGTTAAGGAGAACTGAAGTGTGGGACCGTCCCATGGAGGTCATGAGTAATAATTGCATCCCATAATCGGGACAACACTGAACAATGTTTTTCGCACTTAATTCAGTTGAATATAAAGTAATTAGCACCATTGTTAGGTGCGCACGTGTAACACATGTGGTCCGAAATTACTGAAACGTATCACATCAGCTAATCTAGCGGCAGCTGCATGTGAAAAGTTTAGTTCCAATGAACAGGGTGTTTCAAACTACTGTCCAGAAGACCTCTAAACGTTGAGTGCTTACGTTTCTGTGAAGAGTAGACTTAACACACAGTTTTGTGTCGTAATATTGGAGTTTCATGTGCATCACCCTTGTCCCTTAAATCCGTGGTGCTCTCGTTTTTCTAAATGTCTTGATCACATTCCTGCAAGTGGCCCGGTTGAAAGACGCATCTTTCTGGGAGTTAAGGTCATTGTTTAAAAGTGAGATTTGCTTAAGTGACAGCTCCTGGCAACCAGGCTTTCGCACATCTGCTACAACGTGATCGTAAGTTGGTCACTTTGAAATCCAACACTCGTCCATCATACGTGTTTCAGTTGGCGAATTTTCCACTCGGTAAGGTACCTCTGTGTTTGGGATCAGGTCGAATCATTGGATGACCTAGAATCGCCTCAGACAGTTTGGTTAGAAATAGCTCTGACACCGCACGTTTTGCTTATTTAAGTTTTAAGCTTATCTGCCGTTCAACAGCGTGAATAGAACTCTGATTCTGTAGAGGAATAGCTTAGTTTTCATCACGTCGTAGCTCCGCTAGATACGTCTGAAAGTGGCGCTAGCTCTGACCATTGAGACGAGCAATTTACTGTCCAAAGACAAATCCGTCTACCGATTTCCACCTGGTTAACAGAAGTCGGTACACTTGTCCACCGTTGATGTAGTGGTATCGACCTCAAGCGCGTGTACAGCGCCTCCGTCTGAGGAAGACTAGACAAAAGAAGGTGTCTTCTGTGTTCTGATATCCAATGTAAATTTGGGTGGTACGGTCGCGAATACCGTGGCCATTCGCTGCAGTTCCTTGCTGCGCGTAGGTAGCACACTGTGCGAAATATCGAACAAGGTGGTAGGCTTGGAGCACGGAAAAGTCAAATATTTGATAAACAACCACTTGCGAGTCACTTGATTCGACCACTGCCCCTTCAGTCGTGATGTTGCTATTGGAGTGGAATATAATTTTTCTTAGTTCCAATTTTATTCAATTCGTGCATTCTCAGCTTTCAAATGTACCTGTGGTTACTGTCCCAACCGTTGTCCATAAAACCTCTTCCTCAAGGGTTGACCAAGTTTCGTAGCCGTTGTGGTGGGTTATTGGTGCATTTACTTTGACCACGCGGCCCTTCACAGAAACATGAATGTCATTTCGGAGCAGTGGGTAGTTTAAGTCGCTAAATAGCATCCGGGCTTCGACTAAACGTTTTGTGACTGTATTATGCATTCCACCAGACATAAGTTTGGTGGCATACGAACTAAAGTGACTCCACTATATCCCGAAAAATCGACAGTCGCCTCTGTCACTGTACGCTAGTATGTACGAAGTATGGTTTTAATTTACGTGAGGTGCCTGCGCAGCAGGTAATTGTAAATCGAAACTGTTCAGCTTGTTGCTTGCAATATGCTCGTACTCTCATCAGACCGTTACTGGATCTCTCCGTAACAGATCAACACGTGGCATAATTCCTACATATTTTTTTACTTACTCCGTTTTTTTCGTGCTTTGCTTTTCTTAGTTCGAAGCATCAGTGTAATTCCCTATTGCAAGTAGTTTTTAATGCTGTATTCTCTTGGAAACCTACGCCAGTTCAGACAACTTATCTCCCCTCTGTCATGATGTGGTGGATTGTCAAGCCGGAGGTGCAAGTGCTCCAATTCTCAGTGGAATACTTCGACGGTGCAGCAAGGTACGTCTAAACGCCCACAGCAAGCTGGTCGGGGACAGCAGGGGCGACCGGATGAGCCGTCGCCCAACTGGATCGGACCAACGGACGAGGCCTAGCAGGAAACATGGGGTGAATAACCAGATCGGGGGCACGATTGTTCCAACACTCGAAGGAACATTTTCACGTGGTCGTAGAATACGGCCAGAGGACACAGTGGGTGGATTGCGGGCAGCACGAACGGCCGGATGAGCCATCGCCCAACGAGATCGGCCCAACGGATGAGGAATGGNCTAACTGTTCGCATTAAATGTCGTTTGGTTCTCTTACTGATTAGCTTTTTGCACTCATCAACCTCTTTTACTTTTAACATCTTCTGTGCCGCAGTTGATTGTTATCCTACGGTTCGTCAAAATTTCGTATATGTGGCACTTTGACTTACCAGTTTAAAACGCACTGCGTGTTTGCTTGTTCACTTTCTCATGTGGTGTGATATGCGCCAATGGTCGAGGAGATGAAATTTGATTCGATCTGATCATCATAGCCACTGATGAATATAAATGAACCCGGAGTACAGAATATGTCTCACCTGAAATTATGTTTAGAGAATACACACAGATCTGTCGAGCCAACAGTACGTATGTGAAATTAAGCTGCTAAGCTGTGAAGCGGCTGCTTGCAAGCCGTTTACACACATACCGGCTGGTTTTTTATATTCCAGTTGGCCACCGTGTTTTTTAGGGCTATCGGGTAGACATATATGTGTATAACTCAGCATCTCGTTATTGTTCTGTTCCACTACCTAGCTTGAACTGTTTCGGGATACGGTCATCGCTCATCCGACGGATGTGACCGAGCCAACGGAGCTGGTTCAGCATCAACATGGCTTCCATCCCATCCATGTCCGCTCGACGCAGTACCTCAGTGTTCGAAATCATGTCCGACCACCGGATACTCAATATGCGACTCAGACACTGCACATGGAACCGGCCCAAATAGCTCACGTTCCGCTGACACAATGTCCACGTCTCACTGCCGTACAGCAGTGTAGACAGCACCATTGAGCGGTAAACACACAACTTGATGGCCATCTTTGGGCTATGATTCTTCCAGACACGCCTTTCAAGACGTCCGAAAGCAGCAGTAGCTTTCGCCACACGCGCTCTCAGTTCGCGGCCCACGGACAAATCTGTCGACAAGTTCCTACCCAAGTAGCAGAAATCCCCGAAGCTATTCACAGTGTCTCAGTCAATGCGGATTTGAGGTGTAGGTACACAAGCAGCACCTCCACCAGGAGGAGGCTAAAAGGAGGAAAACGTCCTACCTGTGTTGATCTCCAATCCAAACTTTGATGCTGCTGACGCGACGGCTGTAGACAGACGTTGCAGTGCTTCTTCATTGTCTGGCAGCAATGCGCTGTCATCTGCGGACAGAAGCATGCGCATCGTTGAGGTCTGTAGCTTGGTTGGGGCGCCGAAACGTCCGATATTCAACAGCCGCCAGTCCATCTGGTACTCGACCTCAACATCATCCTCTCCAGAGTTCTGAGAGGCAACTGCTACCATGGCAGTCAAATATAGCCTAAGTAGGGCTGGGGCTAGAAAACAACCCTGCTTCATGCCAGTGACGATGTCAAAATCATCAGAGGTCGATCCACACAATTGCACCTTCTTCATGTCCGCACGCAACAATCCAACCATACTGACGAACTTACCTGGACATCCAAACTCACCAAGCACTGTCCACAGCACATCGCGGCTCACGGACTCGAAGGTCTTGGTGAAGTCCACGAACAGGGCATACGGGAGCTGGTTCCGTTCCCGGCACTCTTCCTGAAGCTATCGAGCAGCAAACATCAGGTCGATAGTACTCCGACTAGCCCGGAATCCACACTGCTCCTCGGGAACTTTGACGTCCAAAACGTTCGCATTCAGTCGGTTCAGGAGGATTCTGGCAAGCGCCTTGCCTGCACAGCTCAAAAGACTCATAACCCGGTAGCTGTCGGCGCACTGCTTGCTACCCTTGCCTTTGAACAAGGGTACGACAAGGGCGTCCTTGAAGTCTTGCGGCATTGCCTCGTGCTCTCAGATGGAGTGAACCAGCTGGAGCAAAGCGCGTTCCAACGCCAGCCCGCCATTCTTCCGGATCTCACCTGGCAGTCCGTCCTCGCTTGCAGCCTTCCCGTTGCGCAGTTGACCAATTGCCCTCTGCAACTCCAGCAAATCTGGAGCGACAGCAAGTGAACATTTGATGTCCTGTTGCGGCAGGCTGTTCATAGCCACCCAATCAATTGTAGCAGGGCGGTTAAGCAGGCTGCCGAAGTGTTTGTGCCATATTCCCACGATGTCTTCCGGCTGGCTGCAAGAATAGCTGGTGTCCACGTCTACCAGTGCTTTAGTAGACTGGATAGATGGACCGAAGATCGCCTTAAGCGAATCGTAGAGCTCCTTGTGTTACCGACGATCTGCGAAACCCTGCATGCGCTCGCCCTGTTTTCTCCACCGGTTGTTCTTAATTCAACGAACACACTCGGTCAGTTGACGGCGGATATTCCGGAACCTAGCCTTCTTCGCTTCATTGGCCGGATCCATTGTGGATGTGGCGAACGCGGCATTCTTCTCTCATACAAAGTTGGAGATAGCCACGTTGCTTTCACCAAACCAGTCCGGGCGTTTCTTGTGCTCCACAACGATCGTCTCGGTGGCTGCTGCCGTAATCTGTTTCTTGAGTTGTTGCCACATACCCTCGGGGGACTTGGATACAGGAGCGTTTTGCAGACGAGCGGCGACTGCACGTTGAAAGGCAGTCTTCGTCCTCCAGCTCTCCAGCCGCCTGATATCCAACTTCTGCCGTTTTCTCGAAAATCTACAATAAACAGACCTACACTCACACACACAAACCGGGCCGAAGTGCGCATGACGTGTAAGCGGAAATCGGGGGTGTTGTGGTCCGGCTTGATGACAGGCACGAGCGCGCGCGTAGCATGGGAACCAGCGTGTTGGACAATGAAGCTTGTGCTCTATTGGTCGTCTTTTCGTTACTATAATTGCATGTGCCGTTCTCTCGGTTTCTCCTAACACCATGGTAACGCGAGTACATAACTAAGCCGTCTTGAATTTGTCCAGAGGACATAGTGACTCTAGCAGCCGTTTGCTTCGTAGGTTGAGAGTCATGAAATCACAAAATATGTATGATGGGAATAACTGAAAAGATTAAGAGCAGTTCAAGAAGTTAGTCATCGTTTGGGTACAGACATGTTGTAAGTTCCGGTCCGCTGTGTTGCCAGACAGACTTCCCAATCAGCGGCTCGTCTTGTTACGGCTTCCCGAACTCGGCGGCTGACGCCCATCGATTTTTATCATGGTTTTCACATCTTGTCAACAAGCCATTACTTGAAAAGGTCACAACCTCACTGTTTGATGTGAGGAAAGCTCATTTGGTGTACGTACGGAGAATGTGATCAAGCGTTCCCAGACTTCATTCTCTCATTGTTTAGCCGCTTAGTATTGTATTTAGTGTTTTTATAAATACGGCTTGGCGAACGGTACCATTGCTCACTCCATTGTCATATTTGATGTGGGTTAATTGACAGAGATGACGATGCCCAAGTCCAGCAATTCTCTTCTCTCCGTGCACGAACTGATCCGATGGAATGTTTTTCATGCAAAACAGATTCTCCTTTTTATGCGGAACCCTTGTGCAAATTAGATACAATCTATTGCATTAGTCCGAAGTGGCTTGAGCTAAGACTTGTTGCTGTGAATGTCTCAGTCGACGTATTAAAAGAATGATTTAACCCATATGAGAGCCAAGTCACGCCAGCTGTTGCATAGGCCCCGAAGTAACACTGACGACATTTTTATTAAGGTCTTCCTGATTTGTGTTGTTTTTCAGGCTGTTAAACGCACCTCACTGCTTTAACAAATCGGTATAATATCTCTATGCAATTGCAAATAGCCTTCGACCACCACTTTATCTTTGGGAATGGCTAATTTTCAGTTATTTGTCACATTCGTCCCTTATTTTAGTCTGCACACATCCTGTGAGAAACCATTCTTTGTTGTTTCACTTTTCATACTCACTCATCAACCACATTGTTATCATCTGAAAGTGATTGCAATTTGAATAAACCAGAGTTCGTATCGTTTTTCATCATTTTAGGACAACAAACTTTTCCCATTGTTCGACTTGGCCTATCAAGGATTTGCTAGTGGCGATCTGGACAACGATGCCTGGGCTGTTCGTTACTTTGCCATAATGGGAGTTGAAATGTTCGTGGCACAATCGTTCTCGAAGAATTTCGGATTGTACAGTAAGCATCGAGTTTTCTTTCCCTGTGTCCAATCCCCCATCCTCTTATTGTGCACACGTATTGTCTGCACTTGGCTGTACGTAGCAACTATTTCAGACAATATTTTTCTGCTGCCATTTTACCGGCCCACAGAAAATTCTATGTTTCTGAAGACACGAAATCGGCGCACAGGCGGTAGGAATTCACAGCTTGCTCCTTTCACCTACCGGATGTCTGTGACGACTGTTTTACCACATGAACTACAGTTAACGTATTAACACTGTCGGAGTGCCAAATTGAATGAATGGTATAGCGTTTAGCTACATTTCATTTCTATTAATGTGGTGTTGGTCGCCTTCGTTAGATTATCTGTGAACAGCTGTGGACAGTTTTGGAGCTAAATGTCATCTACAGATGTCATCTTACTCTCACCTACACCTGGGTTGTGTGTATGTAAGATACAGGCATCTTAATGTCTCGAAAATTCTATGGAGTGTGTCCTTTTTCCTATAAACTGTAATTTTTTTCTTCAAATTTCATATCAGCCCAGTTTAACTGCGACATATTGATGCAGTACTGTGATTGATAGTGATGGTGAGTTGTCGCGCGACTGCACACCCATTTGCTAACTCTGCTGTTGGCTCCATTGACGTGGACTGTTTGTTACGAATATTTATGGGATCCCCTACCTGGAATGACGTGCTTGGTGGTCCTTCATACACATCATACCTGTTTGGTCTCTGATATATTCCTACTGGAGTTCTTCTTTTTTGAGAGACCGTTGGCTCTCAAGTAATCGGAATGCACGATGAACATCTAATTTTCGTCAGCAGGACAATGCAATCGTGATGGTGCACTCAGCCTGTCACACTGAATACGTGTTCACATGGAATCCCGTTGGCGCATGCGATCACCTCGGCCCAAACGTTCCATCTATGCTCTCCGTCAACACCCAACTATCCGCAAACACTGTTTTTCATCTAGAGCCTAAATCTAAGTGAATTTCCGAACGCCCTTCGATTTTGGACCTATAATTTACTTCATCTGTTCCTCGTGAATAGGCCCTGTTCACAGGGGTTTATTGAGCATAAGAAAATGCTTTTCTGAAAACTTCCAACATATGCATAGTCACTGACGGCGCCGCATTGAGGACGCAATCTGTTATGCAACCAAACTTACCAGAACGTTTGTAACACAACAGCGTTTACTCGACGACAGCGTTCACGTTGAATAGAGCTCGCTTTGGCTTGCTCGATCGCTGTCCTACTCAAAACGAAAACGATTGAGGACAGCAATCTATGAATCGTTTTTAAGCTAATTTTAATTCAGTTTATCCCCCCAGGGTAATATTTTGTTTAATAGTACAGTCATCTGGGGCTTAGAGTGAAACATACAACAGACTCGTTTTGGATTTTACTATGAAAGCGCTCTCGGAAATTGGTACGTTTCATACGGTTGATAAGTGTTTTATGTGCCTGGAGCAAATAGGTAATCGGTGTGATCGTCCATAATTTTTTTGAACAAATGGCTTCAGCGACTATCTCTGAACAAGAAACTGTGACCACAGGTTATTCTCAACTTTTACGTGTTCTGCATTGGCTTCAACTGTCATTCATGCTAACGCTTCTGTCATGTTTCCTCTTGTCGGAGATAGCTATTTGTGAACAGGACTCCATCTGATGCCTTTGTTCTCATTTGTCAGTCTTCACTTGTGCGTTTTTTTTACCTTCAAGTCGATTTATCCCGTTGTAATTGGCTGGCTTTTCCACTCTTTTCATATATAGCAGGGCTTGTTATGTTCAACATCTACACCAACCTCTTCTTATCGGAACAGGATAACAGGGGACACATCAACCTACTTGGTGACATTGTATATTCAGTAGTTGTCTGGCATCATATTATCATGGCTGTTCCGCCTACTTTGAACGTAACCAGAGTGTGTAGTGCCATGCAGTCACCGTTTCCGAAATATCACCCACTGGCCAGCTGATCCGTCAGTTGAACGATATATTCACATTGTTGGTCATATTAAGCTACAACTTTTGCACTGGCCGTTTCGTCTTTCATATCATTTCTAAGTTTAATCCGTGAACAGAAAGCACGACAAATGAATTGTAATTGTTTCAGTGGTTACGCTGAGATTTCCCGAGCGAATTTCCCCAAAATGTCTTTTTACTCCCAGACCTGCTCAATCGATGGTCTCTCTCAGGTAGTCACCTCACCTTTTAAAAGTATCCTCTACGCCATCAAACGGACACGTGTTATTTTCTGAAAAAGGTACCAGATTTTATCTGAAAGTCTTAAGTTGAATTCCACTTGGATAGCCTTCCAAGAAGCAAGTAAAGGAAGTAAATACATAAAGAAGAGAAGCTGACGTGACAAGACTGTCCCCAGACTGCCACTGTACCATCCGACAGAAGCTCTGGTCCGACATTTTCAGATCAGCCGAACGTCAGGTGTCTTGAGGGCAAAATCTGCACTAATTAACGCGCCGTCCACGATCGTCAGATCACGGAGTCACGGTCACCTGGGTTGCAGGAAGGTGTGCGAATTAGTATATTTAGCCGTTGTGGTTCCCTTCGCTCATAGACTGAAGTCGATCAGCCGTTCCTCAACCCCGATGACCGTGACCGCATGGTCTAGTTGAATGCTGAGACTACATACTGCCACTTATTCACAGGTCGTGGACTCGATTCTCCGGCGTACGTGTTGCTGATGAGACCCAGCTAGGTCGAAACGGCTGTCCGCCAATTTGTTGGTGGTCACTCTAAACAACCATTTTCAAAAAAACCTTTCTCAACCCCTTCTGGGTCTGTGATCGATGCTTACTCATTTGCAGGCCAACCACAAAAAGGCTGATCAACTTCGGTCTGAGGGCGAAGGGAAACGCCAATGGCTAAGGAAATTAAACACATTACGACTCAACTGTAGTTTACATCGTGTACTATAGTTATACAAAGTAAGACCCATTGCCGTCATTTTACCATACCTATTGGCAGGTAAAAAGAGACCACTGTGTGCACGCTAACTAGGTAGCCTGAGTGGTGACTGAGTTCAGATTTTCATTACCATCCTAACATCTTCCACCTTAGAACTCTCCATCTATGTTGCTTTTGTGACGCGGACTTATTTAGAGGGTTCATACCAATACACTTTTGCTGTTTGGTCACCGTTGTGTCACTATCAGCTCGTTTTCACCTACGTCTGTCCAATTCGGCTGACTTTGCACTGACAGGTTGAGAGATTCCAATAATTGTTACAGATTTAGGTGCTTGTTACTCGATTGTGGCTGGTGCTTTAAACCATATGGCTTTGGTTGAATTGCACGACGAATTCGGAAGGGATCCAGTGAAAACTTCGTGCTTTAAATTTTAGCAACAGCGAGCCACTTGACCAGGATCTATTCGGATTTTCACTTTGCATAGCAACCTGACTGACTCATATTGAACTGTCTGGGTCGTGCATCATGTTACCTGTTGTATTTAAGTTTTATTTGATACTTGGTGGTCCGCTCCGAGTTTGTGTCAAAACTTAGCGAACTTTTCGCCCCATCTAGACCTATGCAAGTGCTTTTTCCTCAGCTAACCATGTATAAAATATCGTCCTATAATTAGAGAGAGAATCCCTGAGTGTCTTAATTATTGCCACCTCTTTTTCCAGAGCAGTTGTTCGAACTTCTTGGCATAACGGTCCACTTGAATTAGATTGGTATGGAGGTTCTCGGACGCGCTGAGTGGCGTTGGCTGCACTAGGCTCAATGAAGTAGATCGAAATAAACTGAATCCCACGGTTACTGAAACGCGATGCTGACCACGGTGCGAAGCGTTCACAGTGGCATGCAGGTATGTGGTGCGCTCGATACTACTCGGACTATTTGTTGAATGTGGCCGTCAAAATTAGGTTACACCTAATGTTCAGCAAACCAACGGAATGAGTATGCACCTACAACCATGGAACGTGCAGCTGAAACTAGAACTGCAACTCGAATAGGGTCAATGCCACCAGCAATGACGTTGGTGTCAAGGTCGTCCTTCACTCGAATCTGACCGTTTTCCTTCGGTTCACACACGATACTGATATTATCGTTCCGGTCGGAGATACGAACACCCACGTCAACCGACTTGGTGCGACTGAGTCTTGTTGAGGCGGAAGATTTGGGATAAGATCACATTGCTCGGATAATGACGGAAGTGAGTTGCGACTGTGCACAGAGAAGAGGCTATTTTTGGTCAGCACTATTTTTAGGGATCGTGCCAGTCGTTGTTATACTTGGTGCCCCCCTTCCCCGGAACAGACCTGGCCTCAAACAGACCATGTGGCTGGTAGTTATAGGTGGTGGGGTTTCATTTAGGACTGTCGTTCCTATTGGAAAACATACTTAGATTCAGACCATGCGTCGATACGTTGTCATTATGTCCCCACCTCCGGTTAGCAGCGACTCCATCCACAAATCTGGTGGCTGTTAAGAAACTAGCCTTGCCGTTGGTACAACATGTGTACCCAAACGACCTAGAGAATTTATAACCCTAAAGATTCTAACAGCCGCGGAACCCAAATCCCAGGGGCCATTGGCGGAGCAGGTAGTGTATCAGGCGGCACGGTGGTTCCCAGGATATATAAACGTTGAAGTTCAATTAAGTCTCCAGATTTGTTGGATACCATGCGCAAAGTTCCTCTTGGCAGTTCATTTATTAAACTTAGGGAGAATAACCGTAGTAAGTAAAAGCGTAACCTGGCCGTCGATCGCGAAGCTTGGCTAGTGGCAACGGTTAGGGAAATGGAAACCGTTTCTGCTCCGGAGAACGTCAGCACACTGTTCAAGCCTACTCCTGCTACTGGTTCAAGGAGACAGTCTCCAAGCGAAACTAGCAACAAAGCAGATGACACACTCGTCCATAATAAATCTAGAGGGTTAAGACGCTGGGCGGAACACATCGAGGGTCAATGTGAGTGGCCTGCTGCTTCTACTGTGTTGTCGACACAAACTTGTGATGTACTACCCTGTTCGGTACACTTGGAACCACCTACTAATACTGCGGTGCGCAACTGCATTTCCGCTCTCAAACGTCCCAGATGATCTCATGTCGGCACTTTTCAAACAAGATGGGGAGGCGCTAGTTTGGATTTTGACTCGGCTGCTCCCACTTGCGTGGACAGCGGAGACCATCACGCTGTGCCGAGGCTACTCTGCAGTAGTTCGAATATTGAGTAAGGGAGTCGGGGGCTCTTGCGAAAACCATAGGTAAATTGGTTCGACCCCAGTTATTACCTGGGTTCTGGCATCCACTATACTTCGTCTGCTCACTGCAACTCGGAGGGAGGAGTCATCGAACATTGTGGAGGAGCAGACAGGTTTTCGCCTCAGGTGGAGCAGCGTCATGTGTGCCACCCGCCAACGCTTGCTGTATTTCTCGACTGTCGAGGTGCGTTCGATTCGGTGGATCGATCCACACTCTTAGAGTTGCTTCAACACAGGGGTGTAACGACCAAGTGTGTGAACATACTGTCGGCGCTTTGTTCCCGTACTCCAGTTCAGGTTAGGGTTCACGTTGAACTGTGCGACAGTCTCAGCATCAGCAGTGGCCTACGTCAAGGCTGTCCACTATCACCATTTTCCTCCGATTTTCTCATGGACGAAGTAATGGAGGGCTGTCTGCGACACTTACGAGATGTCGGTGTGGAACTCCTACCTGGTGTAGGACTGACTGATCTTGATTATGTTAGACAGGGAGGCACCTCTGTGAGGCTTGGTGATCGCCTATCTAAGGTGATATTGGGGGCTGTGTTGCTTTGCGGTAGCGAAACATGGCCGTTCAGGATAGAAGGGGTTAACCGTCTGCAGATAGTTGACCACTCACGTCTGCATTCGGCTGCTGGCATCGGGTGATGCGAATGGGTGGGGAGTGGGTATTCGGGATTGATTGTCAGTCGAGTTCCTTTGTTCACCCCTCACATTTGCACAGACTTAGATGGTTGGATCAAGTGTTGAGGATGTCAGTTTGTCGTCTGTCACACCGAACACTCTTTGACGACTCTGTGGTCGACTGGCGTAAAATGTGGGATGGACAGATGATGGCCTAGTAGTGTAGAGAGGTGAAGTAGTTCAGGAAGACCTTTGTTCACTGTAAGTCGACCCCGTTTCCCGAGTTAGGGCCCTCGTGATCTATGGAGTCGGTGGTTGCGGACGTTGGATGAGATGACGGCCGATCGGTTTGGTGGCGTGAATGTTTTCGTTGTTTGTCCGAGTTGTTTGTGGCGTGAGTTCACTTAATGACGCGGGGTAGTGAAGTTTGTAAAGTAGGTTGTCTTGCTGATGACGCCTTACTTTCACTTACGGTTTGGTATTTTGTTTGCAGGGTGTAGGCGCCTTGGTGTTGAATGTTGGAATGTAGACGTAACTATTTTCGGTTATTAAGTCTCTTCCCATCTCTCTTCTCCTTGGTTCGCGCCTGTTGTTTTCTTCATGGTTATGTGGTGGTTAAGGCTGAATGAGAATCACCTATGTATTGCCGTCTATGATGTTGATGATAATGATGACACAATAATTGGGCGAGTCCATATGCGCTGGCAGAGAGAGTGAGAAACGGGATCGGAAAGTGCTTGAACTGCGACTTACGAGGGTTGTGTCCTTCAAGTTTTGCGAATACGTCTGTCCTAAAAATTGGCCACACTATTTCGTGGGGCGAAGCCATCACTACTTCTTCACGTACTTATGTTCGACAAATCCGGTTGCCCTGTCGCCTTTTTCTACTAAATTTTTGTTCCCCTGTACAATTTATGTACATCACAGCCTTTGCTGAGTTACTGGACAGTGGGTGCAAAAGAACTATTTCAATATTCCAACTAGGCATTTCTGTAGCTACAGTGTCATCCAGATCAAACTCGCGGTGAGTTGGATTAGTAGGAAGCCTGTTCATACTGAGTCAACCAATGTCACCTGACTTCCGGGTCTGGAGATTATCTGAAACGGTGTATAGCTGCTAGTGAAGAACTGTAGTGATTCACCGACTCATGCGACGACATTCGTAGGGCTAAGTCGATTTTTGTCGAATTCCAGCCAACTACTTCGATGTTGACCGCATCAGAACATCATCCCCGCTGGCTAGGCGCTAAAACCGGGGTATAATTATCTTTCTGTTCAAAGAAGGAATCCGAACTATTATGTGCGAGCCGGAACGTTGACAGACAAAGTGGCTGATTTGGATTCATGCCGGTGTAAAATTGCAGTCGAGGTAAACAACAACTCTTGACGCACCACCGAGTATTGCGTTCCTGACTTGCTGAAGGTGCTAGATTGTTGTAAGTACTGGTTTGACTTTGCATGGTAGTTGGTTGTGCCAACGTTAACAATGATGTATGTTGATTGCGAGTTATTTTCAGTCCTCTTCAACCTTCAACTGTAAAGGTATATCTGGTTCAACAAAAATCACCGATCGTTGAAGCGGTCTTCGAGTATTGCGGGTGAATATTAGGTCCTCTTCAGAATTCTATACGATTACGTACAGAGCCGTTGAACGTGTTAACTTTTACCACTAGGACTGCCCACGGCGAATTGTTACCCAGATTGGTGTAAGCGCTCCGGTTTCTGTCTGACCTTACGCAGATAAACATGTAGAACATAGCTTTGTAGTCGGAAAACAGGTTTTACGTACGACTGTGACGTTAGGTGGGATTCTGTCTTATTGCAACAACCGCAGGTGTCACCGACTACATTAGCTTAATAAACACAGATTTGTTTGACCAGCCTAATGACTTCCATGACTGGTTCACAAAGTCGCAGATACAGCTATCACATATTTGGTTGAAACCGACGTTAAGCAGTTGACGTTCATCCGTTCATCACCGACTAGTTGACGCCATAACATTCATCTCCGTTGAACAGTGAGTAACCTGCAGCCTAAACGAATCACAGATTCAAAAACAAGTTATCTATAAAGTTCCACGCTACTATGAAAGCAACCGATTACAATAGGAATCTCTTCAAACGGTGTCATCTTGGAAGATTTACAAAGATGAACTCCATGGCCACGTGTATGAGTGACAAAAACAGCATTCGTGTTCCGTGGCCGCCTTCTCGTTGGTAGTATGCACATACAACTGTCAAAGCTTCTAGCAATATGCTACCTGGGTGAAACAGCTGACCTATCTCTAGATAATTATACATAAAGATGCAGCTATTCGATTGTCAAGCCATTCCCCCCTTCTAATATTAGATCTGAGCTGGCTTGTCCGTGAAAACCGGTCCTGACTAATTGTTTAAATTACGAGGGTGCGCAGTGCAATGTATGTCTTACGCTACCTGAATGCACACGGTTCACAGTGTCGACTTGGTTGCTGTGTCACTGAAGGAGTGGTCAACTACTGTAGAAAGACGACATATCGTGAGATGCTAACAGTTCAGTCACTATTCCCAATCGCGAACTTAAAACATTCTATCTTCCAAAGCATGTGAATAGCTCAGTAGTTCCTAGCTGTCCAAACAAAAAAGAACAATCTAACATAATCTAGGCACACTCATAGGCCACGCATTAGTTTAATCAGGGCCATCTTCCAAAAAGTAGGTAGTACAAAATCAGTTTGTAGTTGCTCTGAATAGATAGCATTCTTTGTTCACTGAGAGGGTGTGAGTTTACGGTCATCACATCATCGTTTCACCGTTCATCGCCTGCATACAGCATCGTTCGGCATGACGAACGAAGTCAGCGCAATGGTCTCTGGTGACGTCGCATATAGCAGAAGTGACTACTCTTTCCGGAGCCCGCATTGTCCACTCCTGTTGACTTTGCACACCCTGAGGATCTCCGTTTGTTATTGTTCCGCAGTGTATCTACAGTTGTCTTTTAACTCTTGTTTTCACTATGTTCCAGGCATTTTCAGTTGGACTCAACATTGGTGAATAGGGTGCCAGTCGTGAGATTTTTCCTCCGCTATATAATTCCTCAGCAATCACACTTTCCAGATCGGTGTGACACGGTGCGTTGTCGCTTATCAACATAATGTCTGAAACGCGTGTACTGATTTTTATCTGTTCCAGCAGGGTTCGCAGCCAGCCCTTGCAATCGCTGCTCTTGTATACGCCCCCAGCTCATCGTATAGCCTACTATCAAGCTCGGTGTCATAGCTCCAATCAAATGAAGATTACGGCCTCGGCTGTTTGTTAGAGAGACGCATACTCTCGTCACTTTTGATGAACGTCCCATTGACCTCATACAGAACAAATTGAAGTTTGTCTCATCTATCTAACAAATAGTCTTCGCATTTGCATAACACTCCACCATTCGATATGCAAACAGTCGTCGTAACTCCGAATTCTCATCTGAGTTCATGCCACCAAGTACTTGACACAGTTTGTTGACAGTTATGTACCGGCCATCCAAGTATCGACTAATCGTTGTGGTCGATAACTTCTTCTCAAACTCAGCCTTGGCGCGCAATCTCAAAAATGGCAGTGTAATCGTTGAATCCACGGAAATCCACTCCAGCAACATGTCGATCTCTGATTCTGTCAGAATCTTGCTTCTATGTCCTTTGCGAGGCTAAGCTTCTTTACTGATGCAATCCACATGAGACCACTTGTATGTGGTATTAGGCTTGACTCCGTTCAGGAGGACAACCGTGCGCCGATAATCACCCCTTTTGGATCCTTCGATAATATGTCTATGTGTTTTGGGACTGATACGAGTGTACTTGCGTCCGCCAGGCATGTTTGTGAGAGAACTAATGAAAATGTTCTCACAAACTGGTTCGCTCTCACATTACAGGTCACTCCTATTGGATGTGAGAATCACAGACACCACTAACCACTCGCAACCCTTTACCTGTCAAAGGAACCAATACGGCCAGCGGTTTGGTGAATTAGTGGGAACAGGTTCAGATGATCTGTGTTCCACTTTGGCCGCTAATCCCGCTCTCATTAAACAAATCGGTTGACACCCCTCGATTAACCCAAACCACTTCCTCTATCAGAGTAGCCAACGTGAAGTGCTCTAGTTACGATTGGTCGTCCCTTACGTTTAGTTGGGCCAGTCGTGTTCTTTCCGTCACGTTCAAGATTCTAAGGTGGAAATTCTAACGCATCAAAGTGATTTGCTCTAGCATGTAATGGAAAATCTTGTGCTTAAAATGGAAACAGATATGTAAAAAGGTATAGTAGCCGACCGTATGCCACTGTATCAGAGCGAAAATAAGTACGTTATGTGCACGCCAACTCTCTCAAACATAATGTCGCTTGTAACAATTGGTTTCAATTAATCAGGCCAATCGATGACGTATCACGTACCTCAGAACGTAAGGTTGATACTCCGAATGGCTTACCTAACTGGTTCATGGTTCTGTATGTAAACATCGCATTTATATCCAGAGATCACAGTCGTACCACGTCATATTACGTGCTCTTGATTGTGGTCTTCTACTCAGCACCAGACTTCACTCGTGAACTCTCCTTTACTAAAATAGTTTAGGCAACAAGCGCACTGAGCGGATGTGAAGTACTGCATATTTTCGCTTAACCTCTTTTACAAGCCTGCTTAAAAACTTGTGAATACTCTCGTACAATGACGACTTGTCTCTTCCCTGAGTGACAGAATCGTTAACTGCTGTGTCGGCTTTCCACTAGGAGATCACCTAATCACCGAGTAAGTAATACTTGTTTTACCACCATATCGGGTGATCAGCAATTCAGTTGTGTGCAAGTCGTTCATTATCTATCTATTTCTTTCTGCTGTGAAGCACTTCTGCCAGGTATGGTAGCTACAGCCGACATAAATTCTTGTTTTGGACACGAAAATACAATTCGCATCACTAAAGTAATATTTCTACTCAAACTCTTGGCAACCCCACGGAAGCGTAGGAAGTTCAATACACTTTATACAGTTTGTCGCATCCGGAAGATATCATTCCAACTCGTAGCGAAGTCTCAATCCTTTGTACCGTTCATGTGTTCTCATGGTGTTACAATGAATGGGTAGCCTCTGGCGGTCCTCCAAACTCACTGCCGCCAGTTAGTGAAATTTGGTATTTTTGCCCTGGTTTCGGTTTTTCAATCGTGTCCTGAACAGCTTATAAAAACAATTCCACCAATTTGATATCGTTGTTTGCTAATTCTAAACTACCATAAGCGAACTTCTTTCATTTTTGCACCGCAACTTTGTATCACGTCGGAAGGCAGTTTTGGCGGTTTGATTAGTTTGGTCACCATGTCCATCGTATCAGTAGTAGGAACCGCTCCTTGTCGACACGGCAACTAGTATGGAATGTATTCAGCGTATGGGACCATGTTTTAATGAATTTTCCCACGCAGCTCAGTTGTTTGTCTGCAGGGTGTAGGCACCTTGATGTTGAATGCTGGAATATAGAGTTAACTACTTTTAGTAGTTAAGTCCCTTCTCCTCTCCTGTTTTTCTCCTTCCTGATCCGAGCTCGCTGTTTTATTCATAGCTGTATAGAAGTTGAAATGCCTGTGTACTGCTGTCTGATGATGTTGGTGAGAATGAGAATGATGTTCACCTGAAGTCTGTGCACGTGCGACCTAATAAATCCTCCCAAAATCAAGCTGGAAGCATATAGCTGGTTGGTATCCAACCAGACTGAAATAGTTCATCTTGTTCTACTGCGCATGCATAAATTACACACTTCACATAAGATCTAAGTACGGAATCGCAGCATTGCTCCGCTGTTGGTGTGTGTGTGTTTGAACCGCATTGCAGATGGTATGCTGTTTTCCCTTCAGATGCAGAAAATTTCATCATGCTACGAATCGAATCTCTACTCTTCCGTTTAGGCGATCTGACTCCGTACGACATCGCGTCTTATCACCAAATCCTTTTTTTTCGTCCTTCAGAGAGACACATATATAAAACGCTCGGATCGAATTTCCATGCTGTCTGGGTATCTCCACAATTCGGACTCATCTAACATATAGGGGGTAGAAATTGACTGAAGTTCGTTACTTTTAGAAGACATTTTCAGTGTCAATGGGTCCATTACTTGCACCAGGACGCTTCAAATTACTATACTTCACTAAATATGTTTACCATAAAACACGACTTTCTTTCTTAGCTGTACTACTTTTCATGCAGCCTCGGCTCTGCCTCCTTGTGCTGCATGCCAATAGTTTGTCAAAACTGTCTAGGTTCGTTTGTTCCCATTACTACACGACGTTAAGAGTACATCAAAATGCAGACCTCCAACCCTATTGATCTTGAATTACGTTGGAGTCCCAGCTTGCGCGATTGTACTCGTGTTTAATGGGTTGGCTACGTCCATCCGATTGGATGTTGAGAACCGACCCTTGTGATTGATTACCTACGTAATTACTCAGTTTTCCTCTGTCTTTCATCGGTGGGCTATGAGCACTCTTTTCTGCCTGGAACACGCACCCACCAAAACCGCATCAGTTTCACCCACTTTTGTCTTCCTCAGTATGTGCACATTTTTCAACAGCTCTTTCAAGACTCCGTGCTACTGTTTCCCATGCCCTTGCTATTGTGCTCGTTATCACAGACGTTTCACGTAGCGGAACCGTGTTATTTTCCCTGGCAGCATGCGGATGTCAAGCGCTTCCAAGATCCATCGAATTTCTCTAGCCCGATTAGACCAATCAGGAAAGGCGTTGTGATTCACTCTGAATAACCGACACATTGGGAATGGTAGACAAATGGAGTGAAGTGACCATCGATCCGTTGTTGACCAAGGCAATTGGTTGATTGGTTATTGTCGCTGTTGTTTTCTCGTTTCCCGTTTGGCTATTGATTGTTTTCTGACTCTGTTTATCGTCAATTTGCAAGTCTGCCCGACTGGTTGAAATGCAGTGCATGCGTAGTTGGTGTAGTTAACTGCCTTTATGTGCTCACCAGTGCCCTGTGTACATAGATAGTTGGATCCATGGACTACAAGATACAGCTAAACGAGACTAGGTGCTTATATAGAAATTATCTACTTGCTTATACTCAAGATAGCACCTGTGAGAGAGTAGTTACAAATGACCACGCAACATTATCTACGAAAAAACATTTTCAAGTTTTACTTCACGGTATCCTTTCTCTCATACACCATACCACACTACTTGTTTGGGTTTGGGTACTGTCAGATTATCCAGACTTCGGTTGGAGTGGTCGCTGTTGGCGGATTTTGAGCCCGCAATCATGTTAGTGGTCGGTAGCAATGTTACCACAGAACCGCTAAGAGCAGTCGGCCTACAGGCCGTGAAACAAACACCGTGGACGTGTCGAAATATATTACGTGAGCAATAATGCCGTAGGACGTAGTGCAATAATGCTTCGCCACATTAACTAGTACGGTTAATGTGTGCATGTGATTGTTATATACGAAAGGACTGCCTTCTTCGTTTATTTTCCCAACATTATTAGTGATACTTGTTTGCAGGATACTTGACTTACATTTTTAAGGTACGCAAGGCTCATCGTCTTGTTGAACCGGACACATTAAAAACAATGAGGCTGAAGACCTGGCAGTCTTAGAAAAAGTGCGGACTTTTGTTCCCTAAACCACTTGCAGTCCGGATAGTTATCGTGGCATCAGAACGCGCATTTGCTAAACAAATGGCGTTCCTCGAGCAGCTATCACTAGAAGCGTGAGATTTGTTTCCGTCAGGTTGGATTTTCGTACAACCCTTCTCTAATTCAGTCATGCGGTTTATTTAATCACAATTGGTCTAAAGACTAACCACGGTATTAATAGAGCATTCAAAAGATGCGAATTACCATACGAATTCACTGTGCACATTTTCGTCAAGGTGGAGGAAACTCCTGCGGGTTCTAGCAAATTTGGACCTACAAACAAACCAGACAATGTACTGTTAGTGGGGAGAGAGATATGCCGTGAGTCACAACCATTTTTACTACATGGACTTACCAATATCGCATGTTAGGGATTGCAGACACAATGGCTCCACAGCTGTATGATTGACCTAAAACGCATAAATTACGTGTTCCTATTCTACCTGTTGACATTGAACGATTCTCCCTGCCATGGGCCAGCGAAATGGCTGGATTTGTCGTGGACAAGTGGGTGAACACCGCTTTTAGCCTGGGTTCTCAGAGAAACCAAACGATCGCTTGTCCATACACAAGTCCCTCCAGGAGGGCGGCGGTAGCCACCCTTCGACCATGTAACCGGGGCTATCGACGTATGGGCCACCCCCTTAAGGATTTGTTCACGGCACTCCCGATGTTATGACTACATACACAGAAGACCTAAGACCACAAGACTACCCTCATTACTCTACTGCACCCGTCTACAGTGAAACTAACCCAACGTGCAAAAGATGTGAACTGCTGGCCTCAATGTATAGACTGGCGAATGCTGCAGTGCAGCTAATGAAATCGCGTACCCCCGAGGTCCTCGACTCATTACATGTAAAACTGTGGACGGTGGTTTGCGTTTGCATGAATGATGATCATGGTGTGGCATGCCTCACATGAAAAGGGTAGAGTCGCTGGTCACATCGGTGATGAGGCGTGCTGAGGACTAGTAAATGCGTGTATGCAGGGCGCAGAGCAAAGGGCAGGTGTGATCTTCTCGAATCGACTTGCTAGTTGGTTTGTTGTACAGTGATGTGGTCAAAGTGTGCTAGTTGGGTGTTGACAGGATCTTGACATAAGTGGCATCTTTGCACCTCCTTGCAAGTCATTAGACTTCTGCAATGCAAGGTACTGAAAGATACAAAGTCCAACAGGTACAAATGCGATCGGGATAAAACGTCTGTCGTGGACTAGAAGATGGGAGCTTGAGGGGACTTTCGTTGAACAATCTTCTGATGAGTTCTATGGAGGTTCGGCAAGCATGTTCAAACATTACAATGTATCTGAAATGTAAACACGTAAGAAATATGAAACTCACCCGGGACAGAAGTTGAAAGTATGCAATATTTTTGAACGATCTGTTGATTTTAAAAGGGTTTGTAAATTTATTTGAAATGTTTGCAAAAAGAAGATTTCTTAATCCCTGGTAACATAGGTCAAGTTACAGTGGGTATACAGCATATGTTGAAGCTTGACGTGAAAATCCAAAAACTAATTAGTGCTATGAACGTCCATAGGTAAAAATTGACAGTAATTCAGAACGCGTTGGTATAGTACATGGTGTCTAAACCTACATGTACCCTCAGGCAGTTAGATTGAGATGACGCAGACAGCGTGCGTTTGGTGCCAGTTGTTCTATCCACCTGCAGATATCTGTGGTTAGCATAAACAAGGTAAATAATTTCTTATAAATATGCGCAAACAACCTTGTATGGCCTAGCAAAGCATTTGATGTAGTGGTTCAAATGCAAGTGAGTGGTGAAGATCGAAGGTGACTGCGCCAGTGAACAAATAGGAGTAAAGGTGGAACAACAGTGGTGGTGGAGCAAGGAAGACAGAACAACTCACCTTTCTTGGACATCGTGAAAGGATGTCGTTCAGATGGATTTACTGAAAGTTCAATGTATTGTAGGCCAACATGGACGAGACTTTATATGAACTTCATGTGTTTTGCTCCTGCTGCATACAAAAGGTCATTAGTACATACACTGTTTTACAGAACGGCAAGAAAATGCTCCCAAGATAAACTACAAACTGAGCATGTTACATAAAGCGTTTCATGCTAACAATTTCTTGGAAATGGAATTAAACTTACTCTTGCGAAAGTGCAACAGTGGAAGTACCTAAACAACCGGTCTACGTAAAGTTCCTCTCCACAAGTGACAGTTTAGTAATAACCTCTGGAAAGATTATCAATGCCATGTTTAAACGTGTGTATACAACAGCAAATGCTATCCTGCTTTCATGGAAGACTAGGTCACCTCTATTCCCGGTCAAAAAGCACAGTCCTGTATTCTACCAATCGTCGTGTCTGTCAGTTTTCCTACAGTTGTGGCAGCACTTATAACGCTTGAAACCAGGACCAAAGAGCGCCCGCTAGTGAATAAAACTCACTGAGGACGAAATACTGCTCCATCCATTGCGTGACACCAGTCGACCACAGGTCGCAGCGTCAATATCACATACCCCATAAAGTCTTCAGCGCTCACAACTCACAAATTCTCAAGTACGTCGAGGCATTGTTGATCAGCGATTGACAGTCGGTTCTGTGCACCCAAAAACAACTGCCCGTCAGTCTGCTTGCCACGAGTTTATCCGTGAGCACGATTTGTACTTTTAACCGTTTCAGTTAAAAGTCAAAGATGATTTTGGCGAGCAGCCTGTTTTCGGTTATTCATCATCGGGCCAATTACATAACACTTTATACCATCATGGTTGTCATGCAAAAAAAAATCAAGAGCCATTAGTCACATAACTACATCAAACGACAATTTGGTGACAAAATTGACCTCCGGAGTTGGCAAGTGGGTAATGGAGGGGTCATGGTAACCGTAAGGCCTGAACAACTTTCTTCTGAGCGCACAACTGTGGATTGCACAACCGAATTCCGATCGCTTCCGTGGTGACCAGAATACGAAATTTAACTCCTCTAGATTGACGGCTGGGCAGATGGTAAATGGACTGGCCCGATGATGAATAACCGAAAACAGACTGTTCGCCAAAATCACCTTTGATTTCTAATGAACTCATGGGTCTATTCGAATCGTTTCATTTAAGTCGTGGTGTTTTGTTTTCTTGCTAATCACACGTTACCACCAGTTCTGACCTGACGAGAATCCTAAATTCTGGTTATCACCACCCTACATGCTGACCAGTGGACGCGGGATTAGGGCATCCTCAACGGAAAGTCATACACCCAGTTTTGTGCGAGGATGGTTTCAAGTCGAACAGCGTATCTTTCCTACATACTCACATTCGTATATTGTAGACTACAACCTGTGTACGGCTTGCTTCGCCTATCGCGCGTTGTTTATTCCCTTAAACTTTCCAGACGGAGTGAACAAGTCTGTGACCTTTCGTCAAAGTATCTTGCGCAAATCTCATATCATCGGTTGCTGTGTCATCACTTAGTGTTGCCTGCCTAGACATGTGGCCCATACTGTCTAAGTTTAGCTGTTTTGGCTTGAACGAAGAACGTTTCGGCAAGGTAGACATTGCAAATCAAACGTGGATTTTGTGGCCAAGCTTCCAGGTGTTTTCAGCAGGAACGTAAGGTTTTGTAAGCAGCTACACATAGAGGAGGATGTTTCTATTAAAACGCAGACCGTATCCATAGAATTGAGAGAAAAGTACAGAAAAACGTAAAATGTTAGAATGGCTCAATGACCACTTTGAACATTTTTGATAATCCTACCTTCCGTAGGCAGTCATACACACATCCACTCTACTTGATTCCTAATGGTTTCTTCTACTGGGACGTTCTCTTACTTACTTGTGAGTTTCTTTGTTATATGGCTTAAGAAATTTTTAACTACTTCACTTCAAAAATGGTCGAGAACAAAACAACTACAGTGGACCTTGATGGTGCATCTGTGCGATGTGGGACTAGGCAGTTTACAAATCCACGACGGAGGGAACAAATGGACTTTTCAGATTGAATGCCAATTCAGTTGTCTCATGAATTCTTTCCAGTACTGCCAAACTGATCGCCGAAAGTTGCAGACACAAGCTCACTGTGTGACGAGTGTTTTCCATTTGAGCTTTTTTTGAAATTTTTTTTAACGCGAAACCAACATATAGGATCGAAGAATATCTCTCACTCAAGTTTGTGTGTACCTTCATTGTTCATGTTCTCTCAACTCTGTTTACTAGACACCTGGTGAAAATGATGACCTCGACAAACTTGTCGCCATTATTTATGGTTAAATCCATTTACTAGTGTGTAGTAAGGGATTTGGTATGTATGAATCGATTATCACACCACTAAAATGTGTATAATCGTTTGCAGCTCACACGGATCCGTTGCCTTCGTTCAGACTTGTTGTACTGCTGTATACTTGAACAATCTGACCCTTCATCAACTTAGGATGAATGTTTGAAACAATGAGTTCCCTTTAACCACTTCACCAGAGCAGAAAGAAGATATATATTGTGATGTGTTAACATCTCATGTACTCTCATCAGTCGCAAACGTAAAACATGCCAGTTATATACATCAAATATTTAACGACGCACAGGTCATGATTACATAATAAGTGGTGTGCTTGTATGTCTAGTCCCTGTGCACAACCTTCCGTGTACTGCGTTCACTCAGACGCAGCTGGAGGTCCTCTCACTTGGACTGAATTTCAGGATTCCGCCTAAGAACGTTAACAAGTTGAACACACAAGTTCAATTTGAATACATGTACGATCAAGTGAAGGAACTGTCGCCTACATCTCCTGACGAGACAGGCTGGTTCCGCGCAAAATTGGTGGATATCTCCAACCAGTTTTTGTCGGCGCCCACCCGTCAACAGTGCTGTCTAAAGCAGGAACACTATCGGGCCATGAAGGAACTGAGAGAGATGCAGCATTTGTTATTCCTTAAACCGGATAAAGGCTCTGGTGTGGTCGTCATGACCAAAGACGAATATTTAAGGAAAATGAATATCATTTTGGAGGACCAGAGGAAGTTCAAAGTAGACTGGACAGCCAAAAATAACATATTGGTGGAAAAGCAAGTGGCGAGACAACTTCAGATATTGCTGTTACACGGACACATATCTGAAGCTCAGTATAGACAGCTGAAACCAGTCGGTACGGAAACACTCGGAGTGAGAGGTGCTCCGAAAGTACACAAGGATCCTTGTGTACTTTCGGAGCACCTCTCACTCCGAGTGTTTCCGTACCGACTGGTTTCAGTTGTCTGTACTAAAATGAGTGTGTATCCTGGTGATTGTTTCAAACATGTGCACAACATTTCGTCTACTGCGTTCACTCAGACGCAGCTGGAGGTCCTCTCACTTGGACTGAATTTCAAAATACCGCCCAAGAACGTTAACAAGTTGAACACACAAGTTCAATTTGAATACATGTACGACCAACTGAAGGAACTGTCGCCTACATCTCTTGATGAAACAGGCTGGTTCCGCGCAAAATTGGTGGATATCTCCAACCAGTTTTTGTCGGCACCTATTCGTTAACAGTGCTGTCTAAAGCAGGAACACTATCGGGCCATGAAGGAACTGAGAGAGATGCAGCATTTGTTATTCCTTAAACCGGATAAAGGCTCTGGTGTGGTCGTCATGACCAAAGACGAATATTTAAGGAAAATGAATATCATTTTGGAGGACCAGAGGAAGTTCAAAGTA
>QNGE01001507.1:39548-105848 GCA_008508345.1 Paragonimus westermani | reverse complement strand
TGTGTCGTTAAATATTTGTTGTATATAACTGGCATGTTTTACGTTTGCGAATGATGAGAGTAAATGAAATGTTAACATATCGCAATATGTGTTCTTTCTGCTCTGATGAATTAGGATGAATGACTAAACTAGTTTCAGTCGGTTGGTATGGCTTTCGGTGGTTACATGGCCTTTGATTAATATGGGTCATTTATCCGGTCATCGCTTTACGTTCATCCCTACTTTTAAAACTGTTTCAGAGCAAATCTTGAATCTTCTGTCTAGACTACTCGCTTAAACTGTTCATTACACCATGGACAACTTCGTAGTGCTTGATTAAATTCTGCTTTTTTATTGGCAACGCTTGGTAAAGGTGCAGGCCCGATGTAGCTGCATCCTAGAACAGTATCCATTTGGTCAGCATCTGAACGTTCGTGTACACGTTGCTGTTGTTGCTTGTTTGAGCAACTACCTTCAGGAGGACTTTCTTTCTCACCAACCAATGAATACCTCTCAGTCTTCTAACCGCATTTGGCCTTTATTTTGATGATCCACCCTTCCGCATTCGGATTGCTTTCCGAAACCATTTTATTCCTCCGTTCTTTTCTGACTTGTTGATCTAGGCGGCCTGCACGTAGCTGACTCACGGTTTAGGGGAGTGTCCAACTTAGTTTCTAATCAGCCTGGCCTAAGCACCGGGTGTGCGTAGCACTGGAGTAAGAATAGGGGATTAGTGTGGGCGTAATCAAGCCGGGACTACAAAATTGACCTAAGGTGAGGACTGCTTCACGCAGCCAAGGTGCTTGATGTCTTTCGTCGATGAATGTAACACGCTACCACTCAAGACATCTACGAAAGCACGTAGTGCATGGCCCAAACGGAACGGATTGCACTGGGGCAGTGGAGTGGGAATGAAGGTGGAACAGAGCACTGGGGTGTCCGAACGGTCATCTTAACCGAGTTGGGTGAGCGAACGCTTACGTTCACTACTGAGACACAGTTGTACCTACCAATCCACTGGTATTCGTGAGGGCCATCTTGTCCCCCTTCATTGCCGCAGTAGGTTCCAGCTGTTGTGGACCACCAGCTGCACACTACTAATATAAAGACTGATACGTGGTTTGGTGATTTGGCTTGTAAACCCGCAGTCGTGTGAGAACAGGTCAGCTCCAGTTGTACTAATTTGATATTCGAACACCTTCTGGAGCCAGCTTGTCGACTGACGGTGGGAACAAATATCCCTCGATGCGTATCAAAGCCAGATCATAATGGTTGCCGTAGTTGATCCTTCTGCGGCCCTCAGGAAAAACTAACTAGCAGTTTCCATGTGGTTTTGAAAGGACTGTTTCGACAACGGTACTTTTTGGGCTTATGTTTAGACTCCGTCAACATGGCTACCTTCGTACTTGTGGATACTAAGAGTTCTGAAAATGACCGACTCTTCTAGAATGGGACGTTTTCTAGCAAAATCAGAGCTAACATTGGTTCACGAAAAATTCTCGCGCTTGAATGATATCATACTACCCAAATTCCTACCACTTCAGAATTGCCATGATATAAGCGCTTTGCGGTGATCAAGTTCGTCAGAATTGCGTCAGTTTCAGCGGGATCGAGGCTTATTAATACAAAAAATGTTATGCTGTTTAGACGTTAGTACCTTTGATTAACTGTCATATACATTCAGCAATAAATTGCCACCTGGAAATTATCACTAATACAACAGACAAAAGATTAAAAACACGAATCAATATGTACGGATTTAACTCGCTATTTGAAAAAATATCTTATGGCGGCGTATCACAATTGACTGTTGTGCACTTCCACTCTGAACTTAGGTTATTTGGTGATCAAACCTTTTTTTGTTCACTTCTGTTCAGGGTCAAACACCTCCATTGTACATCGCTGATAACACTTTAAATGGCCTTGACCCTTTTCAAAGCATTATGCAACACGTTATTCACCTGATCGCAAATTCCCAGTACCTGTCGAATGAACAGCAAAATGAACGATGTGTTGGTTGTACTTTACAAATCGATCATTTTTGCCCTTTAAGTTACTAATCATGTAGCAACTATAAACCGAGGATGAGAAATGCTTTGCTGTACTGTGCTAACTAACCCTAAACATGAAAGTTCGTGTTCCATGCAGCGTAGTTATTTTTAAGGCAAAAGAACGCTTTCCCCAATTTAATCGCTTCGAGTTGGCAATCACCTCCTTATTGTGTCCCTACTGTCACTTTTCTTCTAGTCCCATATTCAACCCCCGCTCCTTGAAGTTAGTTATAGCAACAGTCACACTGATACTGCTCCCAACCGGTATTGAGTTATTCGCATGCAGATGGCCTTCAATAGCGCTTGTCGATAGCGGTAGTTGAGCGATGGAACCGAAATTCTTGAGTTACAAATGCGACGTTTTTTATGGTGCATCGGACAGTGGAACCGAGTAATGTGGAGAAATATATGAGGTTTTTGTCTCGAGAATCCAACGAGTAGGGGCCTATCACAAGTTTTACCCACCTACTTTTCCAAGGTAGTAGTGGATGCTTATAAATGTGTGAACGCCGCGAATAGAAATGTTGACAGTGAAAAATGCATCAGACTTTGAAAGACCACTTGCTACTGAGCACAGTCAGCATTAAAATTTCACGCTGCACAATGAAAATGCAGTTCGGTATTCAAAAAGACCGGTAAACTAGTTCCTTTCTTTGCATGGTGCATTCACCAACTGTGTAACCATACTGAATACATAATGGACACACCTTATTTAAAAACAATGCAGGTTTAAAATGAATCAGCACTGAATGAATAGCATGTGTGTGTGTGTGTGGAGTGTAAGTCCGCGTAACAGTGAACATCACGTGTGACACTAACGAGGAGCTGAAGAGCAAAGCACGCAGGACTATGGGGTCGTTTGGCGGGTGTGGAAAAAGTGGGCAAAGGTCACACACACACACACACACACATTCACTGAGTGTGGATGTCAGCTGGGGTTCGGAAGCAAGTGACTGGGAAGGAGAATTATTAAGATATGATTCGCTTAAATTGCTCCTTGTTTCAACTGAGTACAAGCCATGGGAGTGAAGCATCTAGATGAACTTATTTTGCACTCATTTTTGACGGAATTATAGAGACGGCGATAGCTTCAGCTTTGCGCATTAGACGCAGGCATGCAACTCTTGAAAACTTAGCGGGCAGGCAGCCATATATTTTAAACGCTCAACTGAACACAACCTGATGGTCTGTATCGCTAAGGTGTATCAGAGCGGAGCTACTGACCCGTCTGATTAAACGGTGACTAAACCAAACTAGGCGATACCCTGTAGGCAGTTTTTCTGCACAATCAAGCCAGTCAGTTGCACAAGGGCAGTTGAGATAGAAATGGTTAAAAATGGTAATGAATCCCTTTAACATGAAGCTGCATGTCATATCGACGTTAAACAGTGGTGCTGAATTGAGCTGCTGCTCTGTTTAATTTTTGAAAAAAGGATTTCATTTGTATCGCATTTTTCGAGCAGTGAGTGCCAAATTATCCTTGTTTCGTATTTCATAGGTTTTTCGGTTGTACGTTTACTGAAGCCTTAGAAACCAATCAGGGTAGCCACTGCTTCCCGAGATGTCTTCAGTTACTTACATCTGAAGTGTGAATCAAAGTTCCGACCAAAAGCGTGCCAAAACGAAATGCCGTGGTTATTTTAGCAAGCACCGAAAATGCGAGGTGCTTGATATTAAGTGCTTCAGTTGATTTCTTCAGGATAAAAATAGTGGTTGGTTTTGCATCGATTTTCGCTTACATTAGATGTCTGGACCATGAGGATATGTGAGTAAGTCTTAGCGACATACTGGACCTGATCAACAGGAAGGGAGTTTCTGTGGTCTCATGTGTATAAGGTTGTTCGTTCTCACTAACGCGGGTGACTTATGAAGTGTGCCTTCTATAGTTTCGGTGGTACTACATTACCGTTCTGGTATACATTAGAGTACACTACTCAGTTAGGTCACTAGCTGCCACCTTGTATGAGCATAACTCAGGACAGAGAGCGTAGATTGCATTCACCAAGTAGACCGCTGATTTTCGCGTTCGCTGGTATGCATTCAATAGCACTATCATGTAACCAACATTTAAACTGAGGAGCAGGTATTTGGTTCCGGGAATCGAGCGATCTTTATCGATGGATATAGTTATAAGATTGGATTATGTTATGGAGATACTAAGTGATCATCTGCCATACCGAGTACTCTGCCAGTCCTCGTGTGCAAAGTGGAAAAAAACAGCTTTGGGTGTGAGAATTGAACATAATTACCAGTAAGATAGTCATTTCAACTAGCGTCCCTCTCCCGAGCTTTCAGCCTGATGACCGTAAACACCTCTGGCTGGAGATCTTGAATATGGTTGTTAATCAAGTTCTGTTGCACAAAGCTTGCTGTTATTTGGCGGTGCTGCATGTAAGGGGATGTCGATTAAAGATGATTGTTTGTGAAACCTCCAAGGGGCACACTTTCAATTCGGACATTCTTCTACAAGCTGTAATCATCTCGATGTTAATTATGCCAATATGAGCAGCGGGGTGATAGCTCGACCCACATACCTAACCCACTTTCATTTTCAAACTTAGGTTGCTTCCGGTCCTCATGCTATATCGACCGGCCCATGTTGGAAGTGTACTTTTCACATATTCTTTTATAAGGGGTGGTCGTCTAAACACGTTCCTCTGGATGACCAAATGAGAATGAGGAATTTTGGATGCAACGTCGAAAGTGCAGCGCCGAGTATCGAGATGTACGAAATTCAAACCAGAGTCCACGCTTATGAAAGATGTCTGGAAATTTGTGAAGCTTATTTGGGTTGGATAATTGAGGCACTGAATTTGGTAGTCCTTAATGAACCTAATAAAAGATTTGTGGTGACTTGTGAAAATGAATGATGGGCAGCCTGTCTTAATGTACTGCCCCTACTAGCCTAGCGTTTCCAGTTGAAGCTTGTAATATTCACACTGTACTTCGAAGAAAGTGTGTCTAATCCTTTCCCCTTCAGTCGTGATTCAAATCACCATCGACTTTTAGGACCGGCAGTGGTGATGGTGGTAGTGGTCGTGGTGTCCTCTGTCCATTCCAGAATTAGAGAATCTTTGTAAGGCATTCACATCAAACTGAGAATTTACTCATTCTGCCAAGTTACTTCTGCGTCTTCTGTCATTTTCAATTTCGGAGATTCGTCTGTGTCCGTTTCTTATAGGTTTGGCTATCTCTTACAGTTATCATCGAGCTCTACGCCGTCATTTTCGTACCCCAGAATTTTTCTGACAGTTTCCTTGTTCCGTGACCCCAGTCTGACCTATCTGCGATTTGTAGTTCATCCACTGTTCTCACCGTCGCACCTTGACCTTTTTGACAAAACTCAATTATCTAAGCTAATAATGTGAACAACGACCTCAAATTGTGACCTTTCCAAACAGGACACACAGGAAGTGTATTTTATTCACACATTATTCAGGCCTCTCTCTTCCAGTTACGTTTTCCTCTGGGTTACAGAGGGGAGTGGCAAATTTTTACGCACGAAGTACAAAAGATAAAGGAAGAAAATTATTATCGGTTGGAAAGATCTAGAGACCTAGTGCCACTGGTCACAATTACTCGAACCACCGAATCACCACGTAATCTGTTTCTTGGTACCTATGCCGATTCAGACTAACCAAGCTGTGATGCTCTACCTTAGTTGTATACTTTTGGCTGAAGTGCAATGTTTTGTTTACTGTTCACACTGAATAAGACACGACGTTCAAATGTGGTGAAGTTACTCTGGCTAGATAGCCGGTAGGATCACAAACAACTCAACGGTTAATATGACCCCGGTTTTTCCGTGTTAAACAGCAGTAACATGCTGGCTAATGGCGGTTTTTACCAGATCGATCCCATTGTGTGTTGGATCTGCGTCAGATGTCAAAGCGTGGTTCTTACTAACCACATTACGGTTTATTAAGCACATGCCCCCGTGGCGACTTTCCCGGGTTGTAGTGCCTCCATCTTCACTAAATCAGCGTTACATCACGAGCCATCGGTGTTAATACATATTCTCTGCCTTAAGGGTCAGTGACAGGTGGCTAGCTATCGAATACATCGATCGACCCGCGTCGATACTGACTCCAACTGCAGACAAATTCACCCCTAGGATCCTGCTTGCAGTCGGTTGTAGCTAATCCTAAGCTGATGGACCAGCGTGCAGCTGTCCATTTTTTACTAGCGGACGGGTCTTTACTGGTACTTTCGTACCTACGCCTACACATCGTTGTACATGAGTGCCTCATGTGGTATACAACTGACCTTACTGGAACGGGTGTTTCATCACAAAGCTGTCAGTTGTGAGAGAATTAGAAGTCCATCTGTAGGTTGATTGACCCCACTTCAGGTTGGCTGACTATCACGTCGTTTCTCATCCAATCAGTCCCTGTTCTTCCGATGATCCTCGGATAATCGCCCAAAAGTTTCACAGATAGACAACCGCTCTATAATGTCAATCCTATCGATCATAGTTCCAGCTCAGTTGAACTGCCTGTGCCACAGTGACTAGATTTGTCACACTGTTGGTTTAGTACCTTTCACGAGTTAAAATGACTCCACCGTGCTTCCTCCTTGCAGTAGTGTACCAAATCACTCTCTGGTCCAACCGTCGACTTCTACAATGATCGAATGGATGTGGGTGTCTATTTTTCGCCTCTTCACGTCGTATAGCGCAGTTATTCTTTTGGCCATTTTAACTCTGAGTCAGAATGAAGTCGTCCTAGTGGTGTAAACATGACGTGAGCGCACTGGAATAGAGTATTTTGTCTAGCCCCCCCTAAATTTTGTTTTGTCTGATCATCGAGTAACTCACCCGCTATGTGGACAAGCGACCAATTGATTTGGAAGAAATCTGGGCTGCCACATCCCCTTGGTCCACGTGGATACAGACACAGAACAATCTACCAAAGTGCACCCATACCAACCGATACTGATTGGTTTGGTCAGCGTTTGTCCAGTTACTATAAAAGCTCCGCTTCGTAATTCAAAGCTTTAAAAAAAATTGCACCCATCTATCCCTGTGAGCTCTACGGTGGATGTCATGAGATAAGCAGATTGATGTAATTCGTTGTCACATGAAGTTGATGACACAAAAAATTCTCGGCGACCCATTCAGGAACCTAACATTAGGCTTAAACACTAGTATACTTATCGAAAAGCTATGAAACAATATTTTTAGTGCCCTCGTTTATCAATAATTTCATTTGGTATGCCATCTACAGAATTCACATTGGTTCTCTACCTGAAACATTGTGTCCGTCCATTCATATTTTGATGGTATGGGAGAAACTGGCCATCAATGAGTATCAGTCACCAGAATACCATTCAACAAGGTTAATCGTTTTTGTGATTTTCATTTAGAAA
This sequence comes from Paragonimus westermani, assembly GCA_008508345.1. Lineage (NCBI taxonomy): Eukaryota > Metazoa > Platyhelminthes > Trematoda > Plagiorchiida > Troglotrematidae > Paragonimus > Paragonimus westermani. The sequence continues at coordinate 98,451 of QNGE01001507.1, read as the reverse complement.
TAAGTCCTAGCTGTAGGGTCATAGATTGGACTTAACAGGACAGTTACTGTGTCTATTCTTTGGGCGATCGGTTAGTATGAGCATTACTTACAAACGAATGTGGTTGAGTGTTTTCCTGTGATTATTCAGCCGTACCTCATTTAGGGTCATTGACGCCAAGGTCAACCCGATTGCTTCATGAAGTGTGGTTAGTGTTGAAATTTCCGTCACGGAAAGAGTTAACACTTCCGAAAAGCTTTGCAAGAGCGGAACTCGAATCTAAACCAGAAAGGGTTCTCTGTGTAACAGCCATTCGATTCAAGGCACTAACATTTCTCCGTTGCATTTTCAGGCTGAAAAAGTTGTTTGTGACTTGTTTAACAGGTTCGTCTTTCGCGGGTTTTTCATTCCGACTGCACGCATTGCTACTGCGTTAGAGTGATGTCCGAGAGGATATCTCAGTTGTCAAAGCCGTCAGGTGATCTAATCGGGATATAAAATCCAGCCTGAGAGGCAGACTGCACGGACCAATGAACGTCGTCAGTCACCTTATGAACACTGATGCTATCAAGTAGTTTCGTAAACACTTTTCATCACTCCAAAACCAGTCACGGATGGCTGATGCAGGTGCACCCGCCTTCAGTCAGTTACACAACCGCTTATAAGTGGCTTCATCTTGGTTGTATCGGTTACGAAAGCAAAGCACATAGAAGTGAAGTTTTGGATGAATCGGGAAATAACACAATGTGGAGCGAATCTCCACAACCCCGAGGGTGACTCTGATGTCTTTGAAAATGCATGCCAAGACAGAGTTTAAGGAAGAAGTATCTACAATTACTATCGTCCAATACTTGGATGGGCGGTTCATAACTGCGAAGAAGCTGTGCTAAATTCTTGTTAATATAGAAACCAATGAGTACCAAGCGGTAGGACGACATTATGTTTATCGATTGTTAAATTGTTATGCGAGTCCCAAAACTGATTCATTGATGACACCAAATTTAACTTGTTCTGTTCAAGGTCGATGGGAGGCTCTTTGAAAGAAATAAACACAGGCGTTTCTTTCAGCAATACCGGAAACCGAGATGCACATTTGATTGGGAACATGACGAAAAGCTCAATTACAGCCTATACGCGAAGAAGTTCCTACAACAGCAGTGACTGTAAACGATGTTTCTGTGCTCTGGTAGATAGACCGAAGATCGACGCTGCTATCTCCTTATTAGCGGTTATTTATGGCAACGTCCTCCGTCCTGCCGATTTGGGAAGTGTCTTTTTTCAAGTATGCTCTTCAAGGAGGGCAACTGTCGCGATTAGTACCATATTCACCCATTTTGAATCCTACTGAGAACGTGTGGTGTATAGTCAAGACAAGGGTGAAGCGGCGGTTACGAGTCCACTACGATGCATTGATAAGTAGCGATCCCTATCAACAGGACTGGTGCATGCGTATTATAGAACAACTAGTCCATGCTGCAACGAAGCGTGTCACGGGAGAACGATGTGCCTGTTTCGTCTGCCACATTGAGTGATTCTGCATACAGACAATGAACAACAAGGACTTAGGAGTATTGCGGTAAACGCTATCGAGCTGTTGCATTACTGGGGCCAAAAGCTGTGCACCACACAATTGATAAGCCCTAACCTGCCCCTTCACATTCAGTGATAATTTTTCCATTGAAGCAAGCGTAACATCTTATGTTTCGCTCATTTCTGCTAAAGATGAATATTCTGAATTCAAAAGTCGCAAAAGAAGTTCAGCACAGCTAATCATCATCGCTCTGGCGAACACAAAGACTCATGGATTGTGATAATACATCATAGTAATGATTGATTTCAAACTGTGACCTGCTAGTGAGAAGCGTCAAAAATTTGGTGACATACTAGCTTGCGGTTAGCTATCATAACTTACCATTTGCCAAAATGAGAGTATTAAACTACCCATGTTAGCTTTCCAAAACGCTTGAGAATAACAGCTACAATGAGAGTTTAGAGGTGGTATCAGCTTCCGCCTTGGATACCAACAACATGAGAAAATTAGTTAAAAATGAGCGGACTCCTGTACGTAATCAGCAAACCAAGCAGATCAAGTGTAGTTTTCGAAAGCTCTAGAAGGCTTTTCTGTTTACGAGATGGAACAGAAAGTTCTACACAAAGTGAATGCACTACCTGCCTCCCGAACAAACCGGTTTGTTTTGCACATTTTCAACACATAACAAGACACTCAAAATTCAAAGTGTTAGATCTGCTCATCGCGACGGGTAGGATACGATACGCATTAACTAAACGGCATAGTCAGTGGCCAGTTGTTGAAACGGAAAATTTAATCAGTGAAAATATTTCAAGCATTCAACAACTCACCTGTCAGCAGGAAAGTATATACGAATGTTGATATGTTGTCCCACGCAGCCTTTGCAACGCATACGGAACCAAAATCAGTACACTTGTCCAATAAAAGCAGGGCACTGCTGTTAATTAACTTCCAATGAGATGTATGCACAGCTCTGGAAATTTCGTGCGTCAAGTCTATGGGAGAATTGGTCGTTGGGCTGTATCATGCCAAGGTGATTGTTCAGAAACTGATCTGTAACTACTGTTATAAACAAAACTCAAAGACGACGGTTATCTCTGAACTCAAGACCATGGAAGTTACGTTGGTCTGTGCGTTTTTGATGTTGCCACTTGCACTCGCCACACAACTTGGTGACGTGGCTATTTCGTTTATTGATTCACCTAACGCTAGTGACTATTTTTACTAGAAAAACACTGAATTCATGTGACTTTCTGCTTGATTACGGTATTCTAATCAAAACCGTCAATTTTTTTCGTAGTGCTATAAACAAAGATACACAAACTGCCACGCGACAGAGTTCAAGGTCGTCGTTTAGCCCATCATAAACTGAAGATCTGTGGTTCACCACTATTTTTCGTCCAACCATCGTTGGTTATCGCGTGAACAGGGTTGACAAAATACCTTTACTACTGTCTGAAAAACAATCATTGGCACGTGTGGTATTTGTGGTGACACCATGATATTCGCACCTTGTGTTGTTGGATCGGCACATATTTGCCGCCCGCTTGGGTAGGTACATTCCTGTGCGTAGTTGTTTCGTTGCCAATAAAACTTACCGGATCATGAGTTCATTATTCTCTGACTTAGAGCAGGTTTGATAGGTTTGCTGGAATATTGTATGAACCTGACCTTTCACAGTAAAAGTGTAAGATACCATTATAAAGACCGTCTGCTAGCACTGAATCGAGACAAATGTACTGGTTCAGCTTAACCTGTCAGTAAACAGAAACTTTGACGACTTTTCAAAATACTACTGGAAGCTTCTAACAAAGCGCTACTCATTGAACAGGTACTGATTTGCAGGTCATTTCTTTGTTGCGCGCTGTGATTTTCGTGCGTTTGGCTCGGCTTTCTTTGCTGTCCAGGTGTACTGCCTTTATCTTCGGTTCAATTGTTTGTTCGTCCAGAATATTTGTTTACCAAGTAGTGAACAATGTTGAGTTGACTCATCTCGGTCTGCGCCGAGTTACTGTTCCGTATCTTCTCCTCTTCAGTGAGTGTGGGTTATATTATTGCACGAAAATATATTGGCGAGGGATCAAACGGAACCGTGGTTGATTCAAAGAAGACCATACGCCTAATTCATTGAGTATGCACAGGGGGCTTTTTCGTTAGTGATCGCGTGAAAAGCATTCGAATAGGAAATATTGAAAGCTACCATCTTTGCCGTGATCAGTATGTGTCTTAGGAGTGTCCATTTGTGTTGCCGCCTGATAGTCTAATGAAACTTCTCTCGGCAGAGGTGTTTAAGTCTTTATAGGGGGTGATTAAGTGTCTACTTAGCGTAGAGTGGGTTTCACACAGGATTTATAAGGACTAACTGAAACTGCTACATTGATTTCCTGACTCTGATTTTTTCTCACTCGGCATATGGTAGATCTTAGTGGCACCAGTAAGTAGCGACCGTCCAACTACTAACCGCGTCAATCTGTTCTTATTCCCTTGGTAAGTTCACTCCGGCGACGCCAGCCCTAGCCTAGCAGTGATCAGTCGAACAGCCACGTGACTACAACAGCACTAAAAAATTCTTGCCCTATGGGGAACAGTGAATCTGATTCACATTGTCTTTACATCTCGTTTTTTTACGTAAGGACTTATTGCAGTCAGCTACATACTAGCGGACACTGTCAATCACAGTGACTTGAAATTTGTACTACAGTGACTTCTCTACAAATAAAGGGTGTGTTTGTTCACAAACGATCCTTACTAAGGAAAAGTGAACTTCTTAGCATCTTACAGAAACTCGCGTAATGTTGTCCTTGTTGGTTTATGCTCGCCCACTGTCGATTTCTAATTATGTCCTAAAGGAATGCAGGACATTTTGAAGGTTCTAATGAAACATCTTCGATTGTATCGCCAATGATCAGAACGGCCTCATGTGTTTTAGTTTCTTCAACAGTACGCTACCCTTCAAACTCCTGAGGCAGTACACTCTCATTAATCCAGATTTACTGAGGGATAATAGGGTACATAACAAAAAATGAAAACATTCATCGATCACAGTACACACTTCAAATTTCCTACGGTTGTACAAGGTGCTTTCAACGTCTTCATTCATGTGACAGAGGGGACTGGCGGTCATTCCGTACGATAGCAGACGAGTTTGCCAGATGGTAAGACAAGCGCTTTCCTCACAATTAATAATATCCTCCACTTGATCTCATGCTGTCAAGTTTTGCGCCCTGTGTATTCATTCATCAATAACAACACACGAAACATTGGGGCACTTATCAGGAAGCAAACGCAAACTAACGCCATCCCTTTTTTAAAATTTGAACGACTACCCGTTACTGGCGGCAAGTCTATGGAACACACCAACACATTAGCAAGATTGATGTCCAAGTCACTGGTCGATTCAAAAGAATCTACAATAGAATATTTTCGAAACTTGTTTCAATGGAGTTAAGATAGCGATTAACACGTGTGCCAATTTATGGTATGTCGTTGAAACCCGCAAGCAGTCAGTGTCCTTAATCGAGACACGTCCTGACCACTGGTCATGTCATCGACCCGGCTTGTGGATTCAGAATCTTAGTTCATCATCCCAGTCCAAGATTCTTGCGGTTTGCTGAGGCTGTCGCAATCCTATGTATTAAGAAACAACTGTTCGTGAGCTTGACCCTGCCCTGGACTTAGTGAACTTTCTTAACCCACCGATCGATTATTCATCCCACCCACCCCCTAACTGTCCGATCTAAAAAAGCCGTTCCATGTTATTGTAAACTTGATGCTGAGGAGTCAATACGAATTGCTCGCATCTATCAGTTTTCGTGTTCTGACGGTTTTGTTCAAACTTCTGATGGGAATTAACTGTTTCAAACAGTGATTCAGTCGGTAGAGCGTTGAAGATACATCCACCACCCAGTCTGACAGTGATCACCGTTGAGCCAGCCAAGGGTGCGCTAACGTGATGAATCTTGGCTTATGAGACGATGACTAAGGGACGGTAAACACCGTTTGTGCCCGACTTTCTCCATCGATGTAAATTCCATTTCTTTGTTATAAATATGCAACCGTGCTTTGCCTGAGTCAGCTCGAGTCCACTTTTACTGTACTCCTACTTTTTTCAACTCCACGTGGTGCTTTGTCTACTCTGTCGTCGATGTCACCATGGTGGCCTGGCAACGCATCGATAGGTCGGCGAGGTATTGGCACACAGCTGCCATTAGGGCAGCAGGTAAATAGTCATAATCAACTTCATTTCAGAAGTGATCCTTATTAGGTACAGTCCTGTCTGCTACAGTAGTGGACAGTTTGGGAATGTTAGAAGTGCTCTTTGATCGGAGGGACAACATAGAAGAGACATCTAAGGTTTAGCGGTTAGCTAAAAACCAACAAGCCCGAATGAAACTGGTGAACGATGGCACATCTAATTTTATCCATTTGGCTATTGCTAGATTTATTTATAATTCACGTCCGTAATTCACTGTTTTATGGCCACTTTTTGTGCAAGTTTAGCTTGGTGTACAGAAACTGAAAAGTAACATTCTGCAATGCCACACTTTGTTTGGGAGTGATGTACATATTGTGAAACCTAACAGCTTCGGTCCGATCAAAACCGAAGGGTTGTGGTTTGTTTATCTGACACTGTTTACGGTGAAACCATTGGAACCGATCCCGTTCCGGTCAGTTCGTACCAACTTACCAGCTAGAAAATTAGACCGTTCCCGCTGTGCTTAAAATGACTGCTGTTTCAATGAGGAAATTTTTTAACACGTCATCATGCACGTCGTCAAACGGGGTGTGCTTAAAAGGGTTCAGAAACACTGATCTAGAACAATAATAGTTGGATACTTGAAGAGTTCCGTCCATTAATTATTGTCAAACTAAAAGCTGTAACTCTGATAACCGCAGCGGCATCAACAAATCCCTACGTGCAAAGTCTGCGTTAACCCAGTACATAAATGTGAGATGTAAGAACGTTGTGGATGAAGCAGCTTTACATTTTGCGTGCCCTTTAAAAAGCTCATAGTATTTAGAAACTCAGGTGAATTACAATGAAACCGGGTGAGTGTTTGACTTACTTGCATTCCGTTCCGACTAAGTCCTCAGTTTCATTGTCCGTGTTTTACCGAGCAGTACAACGTGAGACAGGTCGGAACTTTGTTAACCTTCTGTTCTGTTGCATAGCATTATCTTTTCCACTCACTCCGTCATTCTGATTAACCAAAGATACTTCGCTGTACATAAGACACGTTAACGAAATGCTTATTGTTGATCCTGGTTGTTTTTCATTTAAAGAGGCTTTATGCATCTACTTTTTGGCGGAATATACTACATTCAGCACCGGATGCATGTTACGTACTGATCCGCTTAACAAATAGTAAGGTCACAATGTTCCAGTAAACAGCCTGAGCGCCTTACAATTAGCCCCCATTCTACATATATTAAACGTTTTGTTTCGTGTTTTTCTTCACATCTTTAAGGACATCTGTACGCGCTAAGAATGGCCAAGATCATTCAGAAATGTGGATGGCCCCTAATTACTTCAAGTATTGGATATGTAGATAGTTGGGATAACAGTTTCTACCATCTATCTAACAGCTGCTCCACATGGACGTCAATGGAAGTGATTTATAAGGTGGCACAAAACATACGGTCAGTCATGGGTACCGGGATAATTGTGCTTTCACAATGCTACTCTGTGCACACTGGCGTTTCAAGCATAGGACTTGTTGCGCTCATCGTAGTTGTCAAAGACTACCACACGTATCTGCATTGTTCTCCTTTGGGCTTAGCGCTTGCAGTGACAGTTGTTACTAACTTCTTTCTTCTAGTCTCTGGTTAGTGCACCTAAGTGATCGACATTTAGAGGCCAAGCTGAACACACTAATTTCACTACGGCGCTTAATAATCTATCTTTTACAAAACATAACGGGGTTGACTTTAAGTATGCGTTTCAACTCATGGTAGGGCTCGTGGTAGAGCCATAATTCATCGCTTACTGACGAATGATAGCATATCAAAGCGGAGCGTAAGCCAAACCACTCTGCACGGCGATCTCGAATGTAGTTACGTAGAATTTTGTATTTTGCCGTACGACAGGATTCATGTGTAACGTGACTAACCATTGAGTGTCGGATTATGTTTTTTGGTTACAGACGAGCGCGTTGGAAATCTGGCATTCATTACCAACGACGCGGTTGCAACGTCCAATATTAAATCGCAACTTAAAATAATTGTTCGTCGATCTTGGTCCAATCCTCCTCAACACGGCGCGCAGATCGTGGCCACCATACTGGGTCACTCAGAACTATGCGAACAATGGTAAGCTGGCCTGTATTTCTCAACGTATCTTCTCGTCCTCGTTTAACTAGCTTGCACTTAGTTTTAACACCAATCGACCCGTGTGCAAGACCTAACCCGTCTATGTAACACCTAGGCCTAACGGTGGGACAGGCACAGCTAGGTTGCAGGACACGCCAGCATTTTGGCGGCCAAGGCTTACACTAGTGGGAGGCTGCAGTCTACAGCGTGCCCCTAGCGCTAAATGGGTCATAGACAGGCACTGAACTCAGTTAACCTGAAATTTTCCATCCTTCTCTCCTCACGCAAAAGTGTCACGGTTCACCGTATACGTCTCGGTCTTCGCAAATAAAGGTCTCTCCTTGGTAAACGATTAGTATTACTTACGGTGTGTTTCCTAGCATATGCGGTTTTCACTGCCCGCCATTGGTGCCCATTGACGACCGATAAACCGCCCGCTCTGATGATCCACCTGAGATGTATAATTTGTTGAATGAGGCTTTTGCTACTTGTTACTCGCTAGTAGTCCGAATTAATTGCGCCATCCGTTGGTCATGTTTAGCGAGAATGGTCGGGCGACCGTACGCCGCACATCGACCCACGTATGGTGACCGACAATTTTTGTCACACGTCTATCGAGTTATTAAGACTTGTTATTTTAAGAGAACTACTACCCCAAAGGGGAGTCTCTGTTTTGCGCCACGCTTTGATTTCAATGGACTGGCGTTATAAACTATGCGTATCTATTCAGAGATCGTCAGTTGAATTTACGCTCACTCCAAAACTACATCACCTTAACGCATGGTGTTCAATTTTTTGGGTACTATGGATGTCGTAGTTTATTTTTTGCGTATTGACCATACAGAATATTTTATGTCGACTCTGAGAAACCATAAGTAAGCCAACATGCATACGCATAGTATTCCCCAATCAACCTTGTGCTTGCTACTTGACCGATCGCAGGCACTGCATGAATCATCTGGCTAACCGACTCCGCCTATTATGTCACTACACAAAATCTGCTGCGCCGAAACACCGGTGAACGAAACTAATGTTCTCCACCCGGTGCTTGTTTCACGTCAAAAGTGTCAATGGTTCATCTGAGCCTATAATCAACATTTATTGACTCATCGTTTGACACGTTAGACTTTACCTACAGCTTTAACGTGTTTGGTCAGCCAACAGACCAATTCATAGTGTGTTTGGGCTCCATGGGTGTGGCAGAAAATAACTCTACCCATTATTTGAGTGTAGACAGTTTTTGGAGGGTTACTCGGTAAAATGCGCTTATGTTTTGTGTATGTCCGAATACCGGCATTATTAGGGGATTGCTTTTTATGTATTCTGTTGAGTTGCATGTGTTGAGACTGGCTACCTCGCTCATCACCTTTCTTTAACGATCTTCAGACCAGTGATTCGAGCACTGACGTTATTGCCGACGCTTAATTCTTTCTTAAAATGAAATTCATGGGTTGTAATCTTAATGTAGCTAATCTCTGCTGCAGCAGAAATGCTTAACCTCGCACATTATCGCTGGTCCTATTATTTTCTCTTGAAGTGGTCTTTCTAAAACAGGCGCCTGCACGCTCTCGCAGAAGAAATCCTTCGTATGTTTTTCCATCCAATTTTGGGTAGAAAATTCTAACTAATTCTGTTCATTCCCATTTTCCACGTCTTTTATGATGACTTTTCTCCATGTTACTTGAGGACGTGTTTTTCCACCTTCTGGAGAATGCCTACTTTCGCTTCCCCCCTTGTCTCATGGCTCTCATTTCAGCACCAGGCGTCTCCTGCAACTAGACACAAGTTGACAATGTGTATTACAAAGGTAATGTGAGACTCAAGCTGTAAAGAGGAGTATAAGTCAATAAAAACACAACATCCTTTCCGCACGATCACTCTTCCAGTAAGATAGGGTTAAAAACACCGCGTAGCGCCGGAGATAGTGTTTTGAACAGATACAGTCGAATAGAACTATCCACACTGTCCTCCACGCCGATGACGCATGTTCCATCCGCCTACTAATGGCGGTTTTGGTTGTTATGTATTAAGTAACACTCGCATTTGCTTGCAGCTCTCACACTTAACTACCCAGTGCTTTTCAAACGGAGTGTACTATTACTAACGTATTCCATTGAAAGCGGAACTCGAACCGGGTGATTGTTTTAGAAAGGAGGTGGCTGGGAGATTTGGGCGAGCCCAAGGGCTGCGAACAAATGACAGTGTTGTTCAGTTTATGAATCAGGCGGGTCATTACATTTAGAGCGACGCGCAAAAACCGCGACCCAAATTGCGAGATATTGAACCTGCTCAAAGGTTTCTTGGTATGGATGAACTAGTTCGGATTGGAATTGTGCTTGCCATAAAGCGTAATATAGGGTATACCAAAATGGGACGGAAGTCAATGCGTAGTCCTGAGTAACGTTTACGTGCAATACCTGTGGTTTACTGGCTGACTGATGATTTGTGAATGCTGTAGTTAGATTGATTTGACTAAATTTAAGTGACGTTTTTAGCATGCTTACCTAGACGTAGAGCATTTCTCATTTTCAAGTGGGAAAACCAGAATGTAGTTTAGCTTACCGAACACCATTGCCTTTGTTGGCCTGTAAAGACGACGAGCAGCTGAGCAGGGTAAATGCACTGTGCTGAATTGAGGAGGCGTCATTTATCAATCCAAAACAAACAGGCCTATGGTTATTCGAAGTTAATCTGGATGTAATCTGATATTGGCGTCGTGCTTTATTAACCACTGGTAATGAGCTGTCGTCAGTTTTTGTCATCATCATCAAAAGCATCATGTTAGTGGATCAGCGTAGTTTCACTAATTACAGTCGGAGAACTTGTTGCAACACATTTTCTTGACATAGCCGCGCTGTACTGTTCAGACTGAATGCGATTTGCTGGTTACTGTTGGGCCACCGAATCACATTCGTGACCAATGTTAGAAGTACATAATAATCTCCTAAAACACTCGATTCATGGTGTTCATAGCGGTCTTATAATGAGCTAATTCCATGGAATAAAAACCGCCTGCCCGGGAGACTAACAAACGGATCTTGCAAGACCCTGGGGCATATCAATAATTGTGTGGTTAGATAAATGGAGGCCAGTAGTTGAACTCTGTCAACTAAAACCAGTGCTTGCAATAGTTTTTGCGTTCGAATGGATTCTACTCGATCTGAAGTTGTTGAACTGTTACTCAAAATTTATCTCCATTAGGCTTGTGGTATTTGTTGACCAAATCTCCATTTTTCGTAGCTCATGAATTCCGCAAGATGGTTTTGCGCTTTAAATTGCTGTACAGCTGTTTTGTGCCTTGTTTTTTTCCGGGCCGCTAACAAGACTATTGTTTATTCTTAATTCTCTTCTTAAGTCACACTACTCGCAAGTAGCCTTGATATTTACGTGATATCTATTTTTCCGTTTCTCCAGTGTGCTGACAGCATGTCTTCAAGTTCAATTGGTGATTTTTGAAAATTTTCTCAATCGTTGGATTTAGCTAATATGGAGTTTAACTTCGGAAGAATCCTTTTAACAACTGTATGGAGTAAACCACCTAACTTTCGTCGACTTTCAGGAAAGCAAATGTTAGGATGATGGCCGAACGGGTCAAACTGATGCGGCAGATGCTGTATGAAAAACTCTGTGTCTTGAATACTCCAGGGTCCTGGGAGCACATACTGCAGCAAATCGGAATGTTCTCCTTTACGGGCTTGTCGAGTAAGTTAGTTGTACATGTACCTAGAGATTTTTTGGTTGTCCCTACATACAACATCTATTGTGGTGAAGACGAAGATTCAAGTTTTATGCTTCATGCACCTTGATAGGCGAATTTTTGGTTTCTACATGCACATATTTTCAGCAGTTGAAAGGTAGTTAACCGAGTGGGTCGGAATCACAGTACAACAATCAGAATAAGACTTGTGGAGAATTCAGTCAGCCATCACAACCGATCTCATTTACTCGAGAATGAGGAACTTAAGTCTGTATAGAATCTCAGTAAGGAAATAGGTGATAGTGCGTGAAATAAAATGTTCGTACTGGGTCCAGTGGAATGTGAAAGAGACTCGACTTACAGAGGCAGGTTGTACGAGATGGAATTTCCGTTGCACTGTGTGAAATGATGAGCAGCAGTGAAATCACTGTACAATTTATTAGAAATCCCACCAAAACATGGCAAGTGTTTTAAGAATGTAACGAAGTTGGAACTCTTCGAGTATGTTCTCTTACTTACGTAATTACGCCAAATCATAAGGTACTTGTATAATTGCTTACTCTATCATGATTCAATACCTAACTATTTTGTTTCATCTGATTGTCGTTTTATTCGCCAAAGTAGGGGTTTCCTTTCACCTGAGGGTGCATGCTACGATCAGCGTTTTTGGTTAAAGCACTAATAGCTAAATTTCATGTGTCTGGTTTCTTCATGAAAATTTCTGGGATTTTGTTGAGCTCGCTCTACATCCTCTGAACTTGGACGCGTGCTTGCCTCTCCAAATGATCCCCTTATTCGGTACTTGGATAGTCCATCCTCGCTGAGATAACTAATTGGTTCGCAACTTGGCAATTACCCAGGGCTATCTTCTTTGCAAGTTTGGTTACATAAAACGACATCATATTGCTATTTCTCTAACTCTTCTTCGTTCTGGAAATATGAGCTGTATGGTGTTGAGAGCATCATAATCCTGTTTAAAATTCTTCTAGGTATCTAACTTCTGCGCTTACATTCATGTCTCCTTGACCAAGATTTCACAGTTTAGGGTGTCCGCTAAATTTGTAGTCATCGTGAATCCGCTCCTTATTATCAATTAAAAAGGACCCTAAGTTTATATGCTATAGCAAATAATAACGGACAGCAATATTATGGCACTAGCGGTTGACACTGTCACCTGACTGCCATACAACCACGGGTCAGAAGAGGACTGCGCGCAGCAAACCCCTTATGCCTAAATTCAAGCACCTAACAGCAAGGTACCTTCATCTTGCAAGCAAACAAATTGCCAGAAAGACTAAGTTGATGTCTGGAAAACAGCCTCTTCGAAACTTTCACACTTGTTTCATTGACAGCTGGGTTAAACAACGACAGAATGCATGCCCGTAAATCCGGCTGGCTGCCGTTTCCTTCACATTCCATAGGCGAATGCCAACCTGTGCATCAAATTTGCGCTTTTCCATCTCGAATATTCTGGTCGACAGCACACTTCTCATGACATGCTATTAGTTGGCCTTCTCACTACATCTGAACCATCTGAATGTATGCATCTCCAACGACAGTGATTGAATTCATTACATCTTCGCTATCAAGTATTTGCTGCCTAACATTGTTTTCACTCGGCCTGTGGTGTTTCCGAAAGACACAGTTGAACTAAAATCGCGATGATTATCTGTATGTCGAAAACATCCGCATCCCGAACGGTCAAATTTGGCGGCTGCAAAATAAAGCCGTTTTTGTGGTAGCTTTGATCTTCAGAATACTATCCCTTTCTACTCAGAGGTGGCAGTTTGACGGGTTTCTTGGAGATACAAGTCTCATTTGTTTCGTGTACTCTCACCGCCGCTGGTACAGCGGCTGCTGGTCTCAATCATACAGCTAACTTTTCTTTTGGAGCCGATTATAACAATTTATTGTTGTGTGATTGTAGCCTACGTACCCACGGCAGTCTTCGAGAAACACATCACGTCTCAAGACTGCAAAGTGTATCACGACTTACATGAAGTATTGTCTAAATTTGTCTATGCTGCCTGACTGATGCTGCTTGTCAGTGAACTTTGTTGACCACACATCGGCTTATAGCTATCCGATTTTCCAAACCTAGGGACAAGGCTTTAGGCAGTGATCTGGTCCGTAAGCCTAAGATTTATGGGAAATTTACAGATCAGTGAAAATTAATAATGTTCACTTACATGTGACTCTGCGTTGTATGGGTTAGAAAGAAAATAAAAATGGATGGACTGTATCGATTTTAGGATTTTAGCAATGGCAAAGTTGCGAGGGCTAAAATGTTAGGGAAAGGTGGATGCAAGGGAAATCCAACCATAGTCTATCAGGCATGCTACCATCACACTTCAGCATGCAAAGGACTAACAGCACACACTACAACGGCGGTTCCGATGACCAGGCTGTCACAAGACTCGGAGTGGTGTCCCGAATGTTCACATTGAGTCCGCGCTTGAATTCATCTACTGATAACGCTGTTACAACAGTCTGGCAGGTTGTTCTAAACTATATACCTTCGGACACCACTATTTGCTAGTCAGGTAGTTCATGCATTGTTACAGCTTTCTCAAGCTTCTCCTGAGGTGGCTGTTTGAGTCAGTTTGAAGCAAATTTCTCATCGGCTGTTTGAGGGTCGCATATGTTAAGACTTAATCTTCACCAATACGTCAAGAGCACATGAAAATCTGTTATGGTGCACGCAGTCTATCCGGATCGAATAGTAAACCTATTGTCACAACCTTTCTAATGGCTTTTTGCTGTACCTTTTCAATAAGAACATTACTGTTCCCGAGCTAAAGATAGAACGTTTGATTGAGTTCAAGATGAGGGAGGGAAAGTTGAACATATTCGCAACAATAAGTCGAGCGAGAGGCCTCAACTTGCCTATTGTGTATCCGAACACCTAATTAGCCACTAGCCTACAATTTGGTGATAGGTCATGTCCATTTGAGACAATCTTCTCTAGGTCCCATTCAAGGGCAGTAATACCCCAATTTTAACCGCTAAGAAAGTACTCAGTGCAGCTGGCTTGTTGGAGGTGCATAAACCCTCACTCAGTCATGTTGAACGAGAGCCTATTGTCTGTAGATCAGTTGTGCGAACCGCTTTTTAGCTGTTCTGTGTCTGATACACTGTTTACTATGCGTCAGGTTTTAAGGTCATCAGCGTATGACAGTTACAAGGAGTTGACAAGCTGTGAGGTTTCCAACACGAGTACTGTAACTAGCAAAGAATCTGGTATGGAATCTTGCGTTCCACTGTTAGTCACACTTTATCAATCAGAAAATCCATCGCAGATTTTAATACGAAAGTGGCGATTGTGCACGTAATCAGTGAAACATCAACCGATTTTACCGTTCCCTCCCGCTCAGCCAATAAATTGGTGGAGCACTAAAGTTCTTGCCGAAATTCATGTTGACAATTCAGCAACAGTGCAAATCAAACCTGGAGTCGTTATCACCACATCATTCTGAATTCAATTCGCAACCCCATTTAGCAAACTCTAACTGAAGTCATGTCTCGACGCTATGTAAAGCTTGCTACGGGGTATGAGGTTTTTCCTACTTTTTGAACAGTACATGTGAGACGGGAAAGTCACTTTCATCCGGTATCACTCATAATACGCGGTAAATTCCTTCCGTGAACTCAGCCTGTCAGTTGAACGGTTTCCCTTATCCAGTCATTATACCCAGTTAATCAGTCTGTCCCGATATCGCTGACCACGGTCTTCTCATGACTTTATTCTGTGTCTTTATGTCTATATTTGCTCGAATATTTATTGATCTGTAGTGCGTGAGCAAGTTATTTTGACTCCTCTTTAAACCCATTGCTCGGTATCAGTCTCTGGTGTTCGAATAATAATCGATAAGCGAGTTATGTGGGTCGATTAGCACTATCGAAGTGGTCGTTGTTCTTGTTAAGTAGTGCTCGTTGTAAGGCCCGTAAGCAAGTTCCCACTACCTCCCTCCCCCCCTCCGGATAACAAACGGATGATGTATATATATTTATTGCTGCATATATGTAATTCGGTTATAGGAAGACAGTAGGCAAACAAGCTTGTTCTGGTTTATTTATCATCATGTCACTTACAGCACAACATGTACGTTCAAGTTGTTGGAGTGAGAATAAATCAATCTAGATTTTTGTTATTGTTAGCGGGTTTGGTATGAATAGAAACGACTTTTGAGCACTCATAATTGATCCCAGCTATGATACTCAAGAGGTGACACGATTCTTCAATCAGCGCTGTTCACTAGAAGCGATTGGGCCATGATTACCTGGGGCGATTTGTTAATATGCATATGGCGATTACCGAATCAACAACGAAACTACATACGACACCAAAACGGTGTACACTTGTACTCCTACTTACAAGTAACACCATATCTGATACCTTCAGCGTGAGACTTAACGTTACTGTCAAACATCCGCTGCACAACTGTTGATGGTTTATCTCTTCACAACCGAATGTTTTATGTCATCGACTGATGAAAATAATCGAAATGCTTGCTGTCTTGATCATCCATAGCTGACTGATGAATTGCCTCCTTCCTTCGATTTTTCTTGATTGAGTCTTATTTTTTCTTGATGATTGCATAGCACTTGAGCAGTTAACCACTGATGATGAGCGGGAGAGGGAGGAGGGCGAGGGTTCAATCTTCTTGTGAGATACATGCTGTTTTTCAGACCACATTTGAAGACGCCATTTGAAGTGGCGAAGCAATGGGATGATAAAATATGCACACGTGCACTTGTTTCATATTTAGCTCTGATTAGCAATCCTGTTTATGTCTCCACACGTGTTCACTGAACTTTCGAGCTTAGCTCCAAACAGGTCAAAGGTCGTGTCATAGCGACCGTCGAAGTATTCGCTATCCGTAGTTTAACACCGACAGTACATTTATAGGAAGAATTTTGTGCCCACGTAGAGGTTGTCATGACCGTTCACTCATAAATGGGATGTGCATGACGCAACTAAAGCTATATAGAGTGTGACGTTGACTCAACAGTCGTGTCCTTCTCTCCCGTTCATACCTTGACGCAACCTTGATGGACTGTATTACTTTCTGTTCTTGTCAAACGCACTAACTACGTCGTGTGCTTCAGATCTCTGAATATTTTCATGATCACCTTAGCACCATGGGCCTATATAATCGTGTTTTAATTAGACTGAAGATGAATCACCAAAAGGGATCTTTTCACTGCCCTACCTCCTAAGAGTTTTATTTCCACGTGCATGTTGTGATCCCCCTTACCATTTCGTGGTTGACCCTTTAACCATGAAAAGAAACGTGCTTGCATATTTAGTGACATGGATATTCATTAGACTTCCATTCAAAGTATATTCCGCCAAAGCGATCTGTTCTCGAATATTATAACGCTCTACATCTATGTAGTTGTCGCAACTCCTTCCGTTTTATACACTTGTCGCGTTTGAATTCTACCCCGGATACAAACTTGGTGGGGTGCAGTTATTGCTTTTAATTGACGATATATGATAATAGCGGAACACTGTTGGACAACTGGGCTTTGATGACGGCTATGCAATGTAGTGAAGTATGCTACTTAATTCAGGTTGGGTCATTTGAAGCCAGTCTTGACGTATCACCAATAACCAGCTTGTTCACCACATTGTCTTATGAGCAAACAGGGCGTTTTCGCTGATTCATTTCAGTCATCTACCTAACGGACTTTTGTGTTCGCCACGATATTGTTTCATACAGCTTTTGCAGTCTGATAGCAGGAATCTAACTTCAACCTCATTTTTGAGGAACTTCAATGTTGTCACTACTGCTCGTTGCCTGTTCATTTCAATGAGCCGTATCACTCGGTCAGCTAATTTTCCTTATTTCATTTGCTCATTGGAACAACTCCGTGGCTGCCATTAATTCAGGCACGATTCCCAATCGATGGGTAAAGTCAAATCCTGTCAACTGTGCTCTGTTGCCTCGTGGTTATCTTTTCCATTTATCATCACACCTCACTGGATCGCTGCCTAAGTCACTAGTTCTTGAACTGTTTAAAG
Source organism: Paragonimus westermani (assembly GCA_008508345.1). Lineage (NCBI taxonomy): Eukaryota > Metazoa > Platyhelminthes > Trematoda > Plagiorchiida > Troglotrematidae > Paragonimus > Paragonimus westermani. Next base: position 80,907 of record QNGE01001507.1, on the reverse strand, counting down.
TTCACTGGTCCATGTAACAACCGTGATTTGTGGTCCCATACCCCCCAGTTGACCTCGATTCAATTGGTCATCGATCGTTACCGAATGAGCGATCATCCAACGTAGTTCTCCATGCTGTTTCACCGGGCTGGCTATCGATCCAGGCCGAGAGACCTCGGGCGGACCATTTGTGTGCACCAACTCTCCACTGTGAGCCGACTGTGGTCGCACCTAAGTTTGTAGTGCGTAAGGCGAGTGCGCGCCCGTGTGTTTGTTTTTTTGGCCGCATTCATAGCTTATCCGAATCAGTGTGTCTCACATGGCATTTGACTCAGCCGTGTGTTGCTCATGTGGCAGTGAAAATCGCCCGAACGCGGTCTGGCCACTGTCCCATGGAGCACGCAACAGTGCTGTCACGACCAGGCCGCCACTCACAATCGCGGTCGATTGTGAATACGTGTGTACGCGTGCGTTGCGCGCACGCTATCTGTTCGTTGGAGTACGAAACCCATTTATGTGCATGCGGCACGCACGCTACCACATTACCACTACCACCACCACCACTACCCTGTGCACATTTTCCATACGAGCCCCTGTATGAATCGATTGATCGAACCAGTAGGAGCGCGCTTTGAGCAGATTGAGGACATTTCGGTCAGTCATAATCTCGGATCCTAGTCAAGCCCACATGCACTGGTACGGTAGGTGGAGCACAGCACACAAATGAGTGGCCATTTTTCGGTGAATTTGTTTTGAGCCCATCAACAAATGGTGCCTATTGGGACGTGGCGCACAAGCATTGTCGGCACTGCTGACTTCTTTCTGTGCAGGTAGCCACTTTCGGTGCCTTTTTCAACACCCATGGCTCAATGTTGTATCAGATCCTGTAAGCTCCAGCCCTGCAGGCAGCCACAGGTCATTTTATAACGAACTATGTAAATAACCGTTTCAGAAGTGTGCAATTCATGAGGACCGTTCGAGATTCGCGCCAAGTCGAAAACACTACCGAAGCCCATGCGCTCTCAATAACGACATAGGAACAAAGGATGTCTAACGATTTGGAATGTTGGCGGTAAGAGAAAATGCGGACGAAGATGACCAGTAAATTAAATAAATGACCAACATTTTTGGGAGTTAGTTGGGGCACCCAGCAGAATTAGGTGATGCGCGTTACACACTGACCATCTGAGGTCAACTCATTGCGTTTGATAAGGTTGCCTTTTATTATTAAATACGAGGTGGATTATTTTGTGTTTCTGATGACGTAGACCGTAAAAAACATCCTGGCTTGTCACACAATCTAAATTGGTGGCTGTTCGCTAAAGCAGTAACTTTTCCTTATCGGCTTCTTGTGTAACGTACAACACCTTCGATATAAAGATCCATCGCTTTCCTGTGATTCATGAAAGCTTCGTAGAGTGTCGATTTCTTTCACATGAAACAGCGGATGCTAATCAATCTAGGTTCCCCACGGACTTCGTGCACGTTGGTAACTAATCATAGCTGTGGCCGTGTATAGTTGGTCTTGTCTTGGCACGCAATACTCAGTCGACGACTGGGTAAACCTTTATGAAAGCAGTCATTGGAAGGCTAACAACGGTAAGTCACACTCACCCCCCAAAATGTAGATCTCTTGGCCCACTAAAACCCCTGTTTGGGACGCTTAAAGAGGTTGCAGTTATTACCGTACGCTGAGGCGAATGTTTGCATCTTTGGAGTGGTTTGTTTGTGAAGTAAGAGACTTCGGTATAGCTGGATTTTGAAAGATTTAGGTTATTTGTCTTAACTATGTTTTATTATTCTCGCTTGCAACTCACCTGTTCGCCTACAAAATGTAAACTTGCTGATGTTGACTGTGCCTAGGCATAATGAGTTCGATCATGAAATCCCACTGCTTCAATTTGGCCCTCAATCTCCCGAAATCGGTACAATGAGATTGGTGGTGATGAGGATGGAGGATCTAGTGGGACAAATATGATGTGGATATTCACGCTACATTTACGTAACGGACCTTACCGATCAGTAACTGATGGATTTCGTGAAGCACTCCTTTGTGGACAAACGTTGTATCGAAAATAGTTACCCACAAAAAGTGTGATCAACCGGTTGCCCGTCATGACCCAGCGGAACGTATTACGTGCACAGATTATATTTTCGGAAGTCATGAAACCCTGTTTGAAATGGTGTTTTTACTTCTGAACCGCAAACAGAACGGATGTGGGAAAGTATACTACGCTTTGTACTGATGCCCACTACTTTGTTATCCTTTCGTTAAGCTACAAGTTGAAATTAAAAGAGTTGTAGGTTTTTCAACGTTCCGACCCTTTTTTAAGAGGCTTTATGAGGCGATTTAAATGATAAACATTTCAGTATACAGGACACAGCCACCAAATGGCACGTGCTGGGTGTGTTTTGTGCGCTGTGTATAAAAAAGGATACCAATAGGGTTGACGGATTTATACGAAATCTATAGCTCTTTTGGTTTTTACTCGTTTAATCTTACCAAGGAATTATTCTATGGTTAATATACTCGTTTTGTTTCGATATGTCACATAGTTTATCCCAACACAGTGTGTATGTTGCCGAAGTCGGCATCCGAGCTTTTTCTATGACACGAGTAGATCAGCTATATTTCTGCCTCATTTCCCGGTGTTCTGCGCTTTCTAAAGAATTACCCTTTCGATCATGCTAGAATACCTCCAAAATGTGCTTATTAATGTACATAGTGGGCTGAAATAAACGTCATTCGGGAAACTCGATTACAGTTGTAATACTTTTTTATCCCGTCGTCTTGTCATCGAGTAGCCCAAGCGTAATAGCAACGTTTATCGTCACAAAATGCGTTGTGTAATATGTACATCAATCCTATTTGGGCATGCCAATGGATAACAAACTGCAATATAACCTATATTCGTCCTTCGACCACCACTAGCATAGTTAATAACTTCACGCACTGCTCCCTTCAGGGTTGCAAAGCAATATGGGAATAACGATGACGGTAGTGGCAACGACCCATTGCTGAATACCGGATCATGGCCCTTTTCTCGTGTCGTCTGTTATTAATCATAGGTCACTAAAAATCTTGAAGGGGTTTTCAGGAAATCACCTCTCATTTAATTCGGTTGTATATATAATGCAGCGCGTTCAGTTCTGTGGAGCTTAACATGTCAAACTTTCTTCGCAGTCTATCGATAACCGTCTTGATTCAAAAACTTATCCATCCAAAAGCTTTGTTCGTGTGCTTCCGTTCCGACTTCCTTTGCTCACGTTGACGCTGTGAGCGATCACAGCGGCAACAAATCTGCACCGACTTGAGGGTGAACCATGGCCGTGCTTCACATTCGGCTCACGATGGTGGCCAACGCTAGGAAATCGTGCGATCCCTGCCCACATCTGTCTGCACTGTGAAATGAACATGGGAGGTGGGCGTTGCGCCTGTGTGCATGTTGGTGAGAGGACAGTGAACCAACCATCACCCGATCGCCCTATGACCTGAGTTGAGCTATCATGCCAGATGTGGCCAAGCCTCACATATTTGCTTCCGCTGATTGTTACTCTCCCCATGCGCGTGAATGCGTATGTCCCTCTATCTGACGATCACGTGCCTGTGCCCGTGGCTTGCACGCCTATGTGTGCGTGCGTATTCCGTTAGAGCGGAGCAGAAGCAACAACAGCCTCGATGTGCGGAGGACAATTCTCGCCTGCTTCCTCTACACATCCTAAGTACAGGCTAGACTGGTGTAAACGTGCTAGGGCACCTGGACCGATGACGGAAAGAACTGTGGGATACACGAAGGGTGAAATCGATTGAGCAGGAAACAGAATTGCAACTAGCTAACCTACGGACACAAACACACACAGCATCATCGTCTCCTATATTCCCGCGTTGCACAGATTATGTGACATGCGCAGACAATGTGTATGTGTGTCGTGCTCATCATTTGAGTCTGTGCACGGAACTGCGAGCATTCTGGTTGGTCAAATAGGAGTGGGCACAACAGATAGATCGATATCTTACCTTCTTTCAAGCGGACAGTTGTAGGGTAAATGTGCTTATCCCGGCCGGTTCACATCCTTCAACTTCTCCAGTAAGCAAGCACGCAGATCATGGAGTAAAATCAATTTAATTGAGCTTATTCAGCTTATGTGAACTTCCAACACAGTAGTGTAAGGTGCCGAAATTTAATGTCAATATACTTTCTTTGAACCTCATTAGGCCACGATATACATCTGGCGATAAACCTGTAAAGTCATAATAGTTCAAAGATAATTTTGTTGCATCGTGCCGCGGTGCGTTCATCTTCCTTTCCTGATCAACGGAGGTCACAGTAAGGAAACGCTATCTGAATTCCATCTGTTTTTGATGTTCACCAGGAAGGTCGTGAAGATGACAGCGATAAAGCTTTGGATCTGTATTACTTTCACATCTTGGATACCTAAACGTGATTTAAATGCTGCTTGGAAGGAGCATTTTGTGACATGCTCATAGGTCAGTCGAAGAGCCTACACACAGGGTGTGTGTGTTGATTGGCTGGATGAGCAGCCATCGTGGTCTCAACCGGAATCAGTCAGTGATCTTAGGCAAATTGTAAGCTTACTCATTAATTAATGTTGAAGAGAAGATACGCAACCGAGGAACTCTAAAACATTTGGGATAAAATTGGGTGAACGCAAATTATTCAGAGGTAACGTGCGTTCCACGAGGTAAATGGTCTACTGTGTCGGTACTTCTACCTAACAGGTACTGAAAAGATGAGAACGCTCTTATGTACCTTTTTGTCATTCTATCGGAAGTAGTGCACTAAACAGAGTAACCACATTTATTTGCTGTCATTGACAGTAACGATTTCCAAATAGAATGCTAGATGTGGTATTCACTGCACAACCTTCGACGACTGAGTTTCATCATACAAACGACCACCAGAGACCTTTTTCATAACTTATTTATGTTTCCTGTTGTACTGTGTGCCGTCGATTCATGGATTCCTCGTGGTAGCCTTCTTCTAAAAGCAAGCACTCTTTGTTGGTCCTGTCGGTGAGGAGATGGTTATATATATATATATATATATACGTCTTACCAAAGTTAACAACTAGTAACTAGCCCTGCTCTCTCGCTAATCACTAGTAGTAAGTAGGGAATTAAAAACAGATGACCCGCAACCTACTAGGATCAACCGCAAGACTATTGCCTCCTACCTGATATCAGACAGTGGCTGAGTTTTCAAAAATTATGCTGGTTCGCTGAAAAATTTGCTCTGCTGAATAAAGCACCCCTTAACTACGGTGCCGTTCCGCTCTGTATAGGAACAGTTGTTGTCCCCACTCAGGTTTTTGACGAAAGTGGCACGCCTGCATTCGAATTACTACTATCCACTCAAATTGCGAGTGTATTTCTTATCCACTCCTGTTCTTCACCCCGTTAACCGCATATTTTGACCTTCTTAAAAGTTACTAAGACAAAATACCATCTTTGTGTACATATATTTTTCTTGATCGCGACTCGTGGAGGGATTTGCCGATCAAAAATGTCCCACTTGAGTTTTACGGAGCGTGGTCATTCGAGTGGCCAGCACGATGTCCGGCCAAACTTTCATAAAAATCGGAAAAGTGACGCTGGTGCGCTACTCTGCAACACGCGTGCGAAATGAACCGAGTCCCAGAATGTCCTCTAACTGGGTCACGTGACCGGTCTTGAGAGCCTTGGCCACTAGTGGACCAACAGAATGAGAAATCGCGGCCATCGTACATGCAAACCTGATTATAGTGGTACACACTGAATGGGCTACTGATCGCAAGAGGTTCCTATATTCAAACAGATCACCAGAGTAGACATGTCCTTATCTTTGTGCGTGCAACAGTTGGTTGCGCTAGGTGCGCTAGGCTGTCCGTGTCCAAGTTAAACTTCGCCGACCGACATCACATAATCTGGGTTGTGGGCACGATGAGATTCGGCTTCCCCCCTGACCTAATGTAACATACCAATGTTGTCTCATCGACCTCTTTTAACGTTCAACCAAACACCGTACTGATCGGCCACGTTCCATAAGACTCATGAGGGAGCCTTTTTGCAAGATCATTCACTCTAAATGTAGAGCTGTGGACGGTCTNCCAAACACCGTACCGACCGGCCACGTTCCATAAGACTCATGAGGGAGCCTTTTTGCTAGTTTATTCGTCTATTTGAATCGTTGCCCCTATGTGTATTTTTCGGACCTTGATTCTTTTTGCAAGTAGACGTAAAACCTACATACCATACATGCACTGAGTGATGTTTGTCGGTCTACAAATATATTTTAAGGCAGTGTATGCATATACATTACTGAATAAAAATGAACAGCTGGGTTTGCAGCGTTCGAACTTCATGGACTAGACAAACACTGGTTCATACACCTACACTGATTCCGCTCAGAGTCGGTGCGCTTTTGTAGGTATGCGTCAGCTGAGAACTCACTCAGATTGAATAATACAATTCAATGTTGCAATCAGCGTCTTAGTAATTTTCCTTCACGTGACCCTTGATGAATACCCGTTATTCCTCTGGACAGCCTTTAACAGTCATCCTCATATGCGATATTCGTTCGTTCATCCGGTTCAGTACAATTTCATGGAACTGGCTGTACTGATCAATAAACACCAAAATAATCGGCCACAATTAGAATGTGGAAGTGCAAGGTGGCGGTAGGTCGGTTCATGTACGAATTAGCATTTGGTAGGCTGAAACTTCAGTGGATCAGTTGATAGAGTCAAAAGGATTTATTGCAAGATCATTCACTCTAAATGTAGAGCTGTGGACGGTCTCGAGGTTGAACGAACAAACAACAGACAGATCTAAACGATCACGTGTACGGTTTTTGCTGAGATGCCTATAACAGTAGCATCATATGTTATTCACTCTGAGAGTGTGGTTGCTGAGACTTGCACTCTCCGCCAACTGTACGTGCTGGGTCCGTGCGAACCGAGCGTCGTACACCACCCCATTCATTTCTTGTCCAAGGTTGTATGCTATTTCTCACAATGCGTAATCAAAGCGTATATGAAGGATTAGAGTCGGATGGGCTGTAAACTAAGAAGTTGAACAGTCATGCGGCACTTGTTTTATTAATCCTTGTTACAGATCATGCTTAATAGTAAACAAGATCAAAGAGCCACGTGGTTCTTTAACTCCCACCTCTTGTGGATGCCGGATTTCGGGTCAAGGATTTGAGTTCTCGTGTCCGTACTCTTCCCATAAACTGCTCCATCGTGACGCTGTGAGCAATATATAGAAATACTTAGGGCATGTGCTTCACATAGAATCGGTATATTGAAGCATCAACGACAAAGATTTCCGATGAAGTTGTCCTTCCTAAGTCTATAACAACAAACCTCAAAATAACTCGCAGAAAGCTCCCAAGGTGTCGGGAATTCGATGTTCATAGGTGAAAAACGTGTGGATACTTCCTCAACTCCTCACCATTTTCTACACTGTACGTTCGCTAGGAGAACAATCATGAATTCCAAAAGTCAAGATTAATTGCCTTACTCTGAAGGCTTAAACTCGTCATGTAGTTCATTGGTTTGGCCCTTACAGATCGCGATTCCGAGCTATTTGAACACCAGTTTCTGTACGGAATGGGCCCCAAGTTACCCGTGATTACAACTATGAACAAACTACATGATGGCGCACACCCAAAAAGAACACAGTATCATCATTTAGCGTTCACCATTTGTTGATGCAGGATGATTGTTTCATTGTATGTACTCAAGCTGGCTACAACACAATTTGACAGTAGTGAACGCAACTTTACCAGAAGTTTCAACGGATCCCCCACCCACATGTGGGAAGAGCATCTCTGAGGATATCTCTTGAATTGTCGGCGAATTGGTCACGGCGAGCACTCGGAAATATGTGATATTAAGTTCCTGATGCCCGAATGGTCGTTCACTTGAAATTTTTGTCTCGACTGCTCCTTTGCAAAAGTTTATTTCGTTTACTGATTTAATACCTTTTAAATAGTGCTATTTGTGACTTCGATAACTATGCAAATTCACTCTAGAAATTTCCCTTGTTTACTTGACTTCCATTAGTGATTGTCCTCAGCTTCGCCCCCATGTTTGCTCAGTTGCACAAACCAGTCACTTCCACATGATTTCCACCCCCTGTGTGCCGCACTCATCCACTGAAGCGGCAGCAAGCTCTCCCAGGCCATCACCTCTTTTGGGCCAGCTGGTGCGCACTTTGTACCATCACACGGACAGAGCGGTGATAACATTTTTCCACGACAGATGGTGTGTTCTCCGACTCGCTTGACAATAAGCACCCATGCAGCTGCGCTTAAGTCGTGTTGCCTCCACACGTCTCATACTCTGACGGCGATTAGTGTGCGTGTGCCTATTCGCGAGGAGAGAAGGGGGTTGATGAGTGTGCTGCAGTGCGTCCTGGTGATTGTTCCGTGCGCACGCTTCACTGCGGACTGCTAGTCGGACCTCTATTCAGCTCCCCTCCCAAACAAAGGTTGGCCAGATGGATGAGCTCAAGGCCAACGGCGCGTCTGTGCTCACAACACACATGCACGCACACGCAAGACAAACCAGACAAACCATTTTCCTCTATGACCTCTGTCTCGCCCCTACCCGCAGAACGCACCCGACACCACCGTCCTTCAACCGTAAATGGCCTGCCCACACTACTGAAAGAGTTTGATGAGTCATCTGTTTGTGTGAGCACTCATTCGTGTGTGTGTGGGCTCACCGCTTGCTTTATCGTGACCGCCTGCAGTGGGCGTGGGACAAAGCATTTTAGCATGTTGGTGGGCGAACATGTGCTAGAGGTCCGAGCAACCACATCCAAACATTGCGGTAAAGAAAGGGAGAGAGCGTGTGCTCACCGCACCTGGGGCATCGGATGGGTGCAGGTAGTATGACGAAATTACCGCGAGTCGCATCCAGTGTGTTATGTTCCAATTCCATGTACCGGTTGGCTAAACGGTCGACATAGGCCACAGCTGCAAATGGGTATCCAGTGAAAGTGTTTCCTATACACAGGCTGAGCTTTCATAGCAGCAGATGCTATTGTTACCCATCTATCTCCGACTAGCCTAGACTGGGTGAGATATGTTAAGTTTGAATATCAGCGTTTCGCAGCATCCAACGGATTACCATGAGTTGTTTCGTGAACTTAACCTGATATGTGGTTTTGATCGAGCATTCGTACTCTACGACGATTAGTGACATCAATTTTATGGCGACCACTAAGCTTGTTGTGCTGTCTTTCCAAAATCCTCATCAGTATTGGTCAATTTCACCTTCAGTCTATTATTTTTTAGGGCTCGCGGTAGCTCAGTGGTAATGGCGTCTATGGATTCTCCAAATGGAGCTACGATTCAGGTGGTTTGGACCTACTGGTGTTTGGCTAGTCCGTCACATTGGCGCCTGTATTACCTGCTTGCTCAGACCTAGGCAAGGACATTCAAGTCGCCCGGAACTCGGTGCTCGTTTGTGAAGTGGTCCGGCTAATTTATCCATTCCAGTGTGCGTTTCAGCCACCCATTTTCACGAAGCTTCACCTTTTTGTAATTGGACCAAACAACGCGTTTGAACCTGGTGTTGTATGAGTTATCTTCACACTACTCACCTTAGCAATACCAACTGATTCGAAAACTCATACCGGTTCCGTTCAATACGAGCTCCTTACACTTCCCTGTGTCTGTGTGCACCACACTGCCTCTAAAACTACTTGAACAATACGCTAGTGATCAGTTACTAATCCTCTATGTACTTTAAATTTCTTTCGGAATATTGCCTCACCATCTGTTCCATAAATTACTTGTGAGCTAATTCATAATCAGTATTTTGAGCCGACTACTTCGGCTGTTCAACTCGTACTGTGGTAATGCAAATCGTACACAGTACGGATCACCTTATGAGTCATCTGTCAATTCTTTATTCTTGACTCCGATCTAATTGTGAAAGAACGAGTGCAATAAGTTGCAACGCAGAATCCCTGATGTGGGCTAATTTCAATTCCAGTGGCCCAGAGCTCCCCATCAGTGAGCTTGCTCACTAATACAGACAAGTTCGCTTGCCAGGCTTATCGATTGGTTAACCCTCATTGCATGAACTGAGTCGTCCTCAACTCCTTACTGATTAAGGACACCTTGGTGCAGTTTTTACTGTAACGATCATATGAAATCAGCTACAACCGCTACACATTTGCAACTTCGCACACTTTTCGTTTGATCAACGAACCTACTAGTTGAATTTTCTGGTCAGATTAATGACTGATATGATCGCAACGGAACGCTTATTTGGTGTGTGGTGCAAATACCTCTGAACGAATCTGAGTTGACGTAGTGTATCTGAAGGCCACTATATGCATACAGGTGAGGAGAGTTTTCTAACTGACATCCTCTGTACTGAATCCTATTCACAGTATCACAGCGATTGCCTGGAAACCAGAATTAAAGATAATTCTGTCAGCTGTTCGGCAGACTTTATGGGGAAGTTAGTTATAATCATGTCGCTCCTTTTGGAGATTCCCACCTGTTGACTGTTCTACACTCGCCCCAAATCGGTCTGACAACATAGCCGAAATGTGTAGTGTATGTTCAGACTTGTTCAGATATTTTACTCGAACCATCGAGAAATTTTATTATTCCCCTTATCGTTACTGTCGTGATCTTGTTTTGTTAAGCACAGGGCCCTTATTTCACTCTTAGACGCAAACCTTGGTCATCTGTTCAGCACAGCCCACTGACTGGTGGTTCTGAGGCGAAGAGAGAGAGAGAGAGAGAGCTACCTCTGGGACGACCATGCCCACATTCCTGGAATGTTTTCACTTGTTCATGTTCGAATATACGTACACACTATGGCGCTTCATCCGATCAAGTGGCAGCACAAGCCACACAATTTCTCGGCGTGTTCTTTGTGTTCTCCCATTTCCTACACACAGATTGGCCTCTGTGAGTGGGGACGAGCGATACTGCTCCTCACTAATCAGTTGGCATCTACTCTTAACGTATGTCCGCGCGTGTCTATGAGTCTGCGAGAAGTGAAGCACTCGATAGTTTCACTGCACCGGTCGATACCTGCGCCCATTAAGAAGGCTGGCCACAATAGGAGGAACGTAAGCAGTGGAGTGCTCCGGACACAACACCCACCAAGGTTGCCCTTCTCTTTCACTACGTTTGAAGCGCGCGCATACACACAGACACGTGCACGCCTACCATGAAACACAAATCCCACACAAGGTCCTCGTCGTCTCCCCATCAATTGCATATCCAGTTATGTGCGTGTGTTATATGTCGTGCCGTATTCATCACAGTGTGTTAGTTGTTACGTGAAGCACGCATACAAACGCATACACACGCACATAATAGGTTGGGCTTCCCTGTCGAGTCGGGATACCAGCATCATTTGGGCTTATTGATTGAGCAGGCCGTTTGGGACTTGTAACACGAATGGCACAAGCCGCCTTCCTGCGCTCGTGTTGAGAACATTCAGGTCGTCGGTGGCATGGGAGTTGTAATCGACCGTTCGTGCCAGAGTGAGTGCGTGCGTGTCTGTGTGCATTGCATCGGGAATCTGAATATCGAGGTTGATGGGTCGTCCTAACTATACCACGCACACTCACACTAAGTTAAACGGACTGTTCTGTCTGTGTGTGATGCAGTTAGGCTGAGGAGGGAGTTGGGAAAAGAAGGCTGGGTGTGCCAAATGTGAATCACTTGATAGTGCCGCAGACGGGAAGTGGCTGGCCCGTTTGCCTGCTTGCACGCACGCACTTGCTACGCAGCATTTTTGATTGAGTTACATCTCTCCTGCGGTGAATTGCACGCAATTTCACAGGTTTGTAACTATATTCCAAAAGTTGGCAAATTCATATTCGAGTGGTAGGTGCCCACTCGATGTTGCTAACTGTGGGCTGTTTTTACACAGCCTAATATACCTGTGTACCTACCGGGCGCCGTAACAAAAACCTGATTGTTTCTGTTGGTTCAAATGTTTCGCTTTCCAACAGTAAGTCTAGTTAGCTTGACAATACTATTGAGATTGTTGGCACCGTTCTTCCGTTTACTCAAGAAAGCGAACTTTTGTAGAATACGTCTGCTGAATGAACAGTCCTGTTTTTCAAATGGCCTGAACGACTGGAAGATGATCGAGAATTCAGCCCCATTCACGTTTGTCTGTAGTTGATTACCATCAGTAATGCTGTACAGTGTTCTCATATGGTATATGGTGAATAATGGAAAGCCTATTCAATTAGGATATAATTATTTCTTATTCAACACATTAAGGGGGAGTTGATTATTCATCGAGTTGTAACCAGTCATTTGAATTCAAAAAGCCATATTATACCACACGCTTCACCACATTCTTTTAAAAGGTACTTACCTTATTTAAGCAAACGGTTAGCTCGTTAAGTGACCTCAGAATGATGATGGTTCTTGCTACATTGCTGTCATCCCTTACTGAAGTGAACACAGTTGCTCACTACAAAGTGAATCACTCTATTTGCTTCGTGTTCCCCGTCTGTAGTGGACCGATAGATATCGAAAGTATACAAGATCAAAATAATTACAAATTACCTTAACAGCTCTGTGTGCAAGCTCTGGGGGTTTCATCTCTGCACGGGGTTGATGCCCATTTGTCTCGTACACCTGTCGTAATCGGTTCCGCATGTAACCTGCTATACCACATGGCGGTAGGCGCTACCATTGTGTATGAGCAGAGGGCTCGAGGCAACCTTACTTTGTGCGAACGTATTAGTGGTACGATTGTGGAATCCAAGTGAATATCCACCACGGATGTTTGACGAGAAGTCCTTAATCCGATTTCTTCTATCCAATGTGTACTGGGCATTTAACTGATTACTTCAAGTGTCCCAAACACAAATCGACACATTTCATCAAATTGGTTCCAAACCTTCGGTCATTCGATCAAATGTCTTCCGAATTCTCTGTTCAGAACTTCGTCATACACCACTGTCGATGACGATTGTCTTTATGCACAGTGAGATTACTTCACAATGCATTCGGGTACTAAGTTGAATTTGTTCACGTGGGCATCCGTTACATTTTTTAAAAACGAGAAAAGTATACAAGACTTCGAACGTCTTGATAGCAATGTTTGAATCTGGACGACAAGATTGCATGGCATATGAGAAGACAGTGCATTACAGACTTAGATGTTCTGCTGCTGCCGTAATGTTCATCCGTCCGTAAAAATATGGTACGACCGTAACCACCTTTTTCGTCTGAAGCGGTTTCAAATTCTCTTAATAAAAACCCACGCTATTTGATTGGTTTCTTCCTCCCCATATATAGATGCGTATTTCACTTTAAACGTGTTCGTGGCAATGGCGTGGAGGAAAATTGTAAATACAAAGGCAAACTGGATAAACTATTAACAATGGAAATTACTTCAGGCAGACAAGCTATCGTTTGTGGCATACTGCCTTATTGGTCAGCGCTTCCAGCAGATGATTTCGGTAGCCATAATGACTGTCCTCACTCTGGTAGACAGCCCCTACCAAACTAACTCAGTGAAGCAATCGGAGTCTTGACGTCCCGTGAACGCGTCTTGGACGGCCACTCTGTAATTTTACCTGACCACTGTCGGCTTCGTTATATAATGTCCAATAGAGTAAACACTCGATTACTACAAAGAACGTGAATTAACCATCGCGGATCGTACCTTTTCATTATCTGACCATTAGATCACTTTTAGTTTTGAAGTGCACACGGTCGCGTCCATCTCAGTCGATGAGGGCTAGTTTGCAGAGATTACGAACATGACACTTCCGTCCACGTTCCCTCAATCATCAGGTCAAATTTCCGAATAAGACGATGTGGACCTTGCACAGACATTATTACGTCTCTACTTTCAACAGGACGCAATTCCGGTACTGTACATGACAAAAGTGGACCAAGATAACGCTTGCTTCTGCTATTCCAGCCGGCATCTCTTCAGCAACACTGCCAGCCGGTATATGTAGTTGTGTACTGCGTAGACATAGATCGCACTAACTTAAAGCCTCGTATTTGTGTCACGAGCGTAAGCTGCCGTTCACTTAAAAACAAATGTCCTCTGACTATTGCTTGTCTATGTTGGTGCATACCGTTTTATTCAACCCGGCTGTTACTTTTATATGGGTGGTTTTTGAAATGAGCATTACAAAAGAATAACTGTAAGGGCCTGCTGAATCACAATTACCTAGCGTCACAAATATTATCCCGTGCGTGCGATATCCATGATAATAAGAGATAGATGGATTAAAGCTGTAACCGGCCTATAATTTTTTATTTAGTGTCGTTCGGAGACATTGCTCACATCATAACCAGGTGTGTCAGTACAATTTGAGTGATACCAATGTCTTTCGATCTTCACTCTACTCTCTGTTTTCACCTTTGTTTAGGACCACCAGATAGAGATAGCCTAGCTGGGTTTCAAGCCACTATTCTCTATGTTATGAACCAAAACCTCTATCCACATGACAGGCGGTCATCAGTTGAGATAGGACACTTACGGTCACTTAGAAACCCTCCACTAGGTAGAAGGCCGCAATCCATTACGTAACCAGTTGGTGCTGGCGTCAACCGTTAAGGACAGATTTTTCTAACTAACGTCGATCTGTTTCGATGCTTCGGTTTCATCCTCACTTTGGCACAACAGGTTGTCAACTTCAGTTCTTTACATCGAGGTTACCGGTTTAGACTCGATGAAGTCTATTTGGTCTTCATACCCTTGACGGGTTGCATGCCAAATATCGCATGAGACCGAATGGTTCGAACTGAATATTACTAGTATACTGTAATCATAGTCGCCAGACCAGTGCTTTCCAATATCTCGATTGCCCGAACAATGCGAAAAGTTTTTCTTTTTAAGTTGACTGACCCTCGTTTTTTGTGAATTCTCTTCCGGATTATGACAGAATGTCAAGCGGAACATATGCGATCCAGATATCATGTGTATCTCATGAGCGATGGACGAATCAACATGTGTGGACTAACGACTACTAATATTGAGTACGTCGCGAAGGCGATCCATGATACACTGAGAACTATTCCAGCGGATTGAAACGATAGGACCGAGCGTTTAGCAACTTGTTCCTGTCGTTTGGCTGCTGTCTCTGGGAGTTACGATGATTTTTCTGTATCCCATTCCTGCACCCCTGAGACTACTTTCCAAATTACTTTACACTGTTAGCATATTCCAGATTTGTTCACTAGTTGAAGTCGCTTGTAGTTAATAACGATAGCAAACGCTTGTTTGCGCGTGTCACTCTGTACTGAGGCTATTTGTACTTCCCTACGCTTGTACCATTTCGACTACTTCAATTGAAAAACGAACCATTGCTCAATATACTCTTCTCTAATTAATTGAAAGTCTTATGAAACACCGTTTTCAGTAGTTTTTAAACAGAACCGTAGGTTTGACATGCAGACAATCCAAGCTTCCAAGTTCAACAGACAATGATGCTGAAGAGATAAACTTATTCTAGTAGTGGCCGCACGTTCGGTCACCTAAAGTGAATGAGTCAGTCATCGTTATGCTTCGGGTTGTGTGAAAATGTGGTGCCGTGCGGCATGATTGTTACCTTCAATTCGGTTTGTTGATATACTCCTAGCACGTCAGTTTCCGATCTCTCGGAACTCGTAAGCTACATCAACCCATGAAAGAAAGTTCTATAGCAATTTTGCATCGTCTCCGTTCTGTTCACAAGGTCTCCAACGCTCAAGTAAGACGTCTACCGGTGAATGCACACCGACGTCAGAGGCTGGAAGTTCAGTTCAACTCAGTTGCATATTGCTGATGTCATGGTAACGAGTAGCCTCTTTGTAAAATGAGAATATCACCCTGGTTCGAATGAACGAGTGCACTGTTAATACGTTTTCCACACAAGCGCGTAACTCGGATGATTGTAATTGCTTGCAAGAAGCGGCGGAGATTTTAGGAAGATACATTGTTTAAGTGAGAGTACCTGGCCTCAAGTGATAGCCATCCCCCACTACCAAACACAAATCCACTGGAACGTGTTGGACTCGACCGCCATACTAACTTGGAAATACTCATATAACACTCCGACTCTGGCTGTTCTTGACGATGAAGACTGTCGACTGGATCCCAGCAAGGAAGCCGGTAACGCCCCGTGAAACTCAGTCTCGACGTCGAAACGTTCATATCTGGAGTCCGTACAATAGATCGGTCACCTAGGTGCTGGTTTCAGTCTAGACCACGCCGTACGAAACGTATGTGACGTGGAGTTGGAGCTCGCGAAACGTACGCAGTCTTTTTAACGAAACCAGTATGCTTGGCAGAATGTTGTCATCAATGTGTTATAAAAACCATAGCGTGAGAGTAAGACAGGGAGGCGGCTCAATTAATAAATATCTATGGTGAAGCAAACAACCAAATTCCAAGCGAGAATGAAACCGCATTCCAAGATATCCCGCTCAAGACCTTTGATACCCCCCGCTTGCTTCACGGACAACGCATTAAAGCGAAATCCACGCCAGTATGCCCAATCAACAACCGTCGGCCTGGAAGTTTTCAGTCAAACTCTGCAGGCCAGGATGCATCTAGCCCGAGTGGTAGATGCGATCAACACTTGTCTGTATTAAAGTACATCATCACCATGTGATCATCTAACAACTTAAATCGCCCTGCTGCAACATTAGCAAGGAATACTTGCCATCCTAAATACAAGATTCAGCCACTCAAGTCTATGCATTCTTAAGGATGCTCGACCATCGCCAACAAATATCCGTTCTTTCAGCTCGATTCTTACTTATCCACAAATGTTACCCGATGTGTACCAATGATCCTTGATATTCATAGTCATACTTGGGGATAGTTTAAGTTCTTCATCATGAGCAGCAACGTTTCGCTATAACAGAATAATATTGCTCCTACGGTCACTTCATGCACGCGATCCTCAAGAGGTTTGGAGATGCTTCTCATTTTTATCTGGTGTATTCTAGCTTAGCAGAGACTTCTTTGGCCTTGGAGACATGAGCGTTCATATAATTTCAAATGCATTCCCTACTAGTGACATCGCCTGGAGTACACGAACAACCGCAGTAACGTCATTAAACAAGAACAGGTCTACGTAACCACAGAAGTTTCGGGAAACCACTGTGGAGCCGCTAGGCGGTTCGCGGAATAGGATCTTATTTACCTTGACATCACCATAAGCCGGGCTTACAGTATTCTGCGAATGTTACGGACAGTGAATTTCTTCGACAAAATTAAGGGCAAACGGCTAAAGTGGAGAACACTGACGTACACAAGTCTTAGTGCCGAATATGTCAGACAGATCTAAAAGCGTCAGAAAACCGTCACGCTGACATTATTACCTGGACAGAAGTGATAAAAGCGGAATGACTTAAAATATCATTTGTATGATCAGACAACATCGCAATCGTACACAGAACTGTGATAGTTAAAAAACGGTGTTTCATGGTGAGAAGTTGATACGCCAGTACTGCATGCGGCAGCTTTTGGAAATCGCCTTTTGGGATTCAACAATCCGTTTATTGGCCACATCGGACAGGTAATCAAAATAGCACAACACTGAATATTTAAATCAGCCGATCCTCTCAAGCATGTCGTTGTCGATGACAAGCGTAAGCGAGTCGAGGCAGCTTTAGCCCGCACTAATTGCGATTCCAAAGGACAGTCAAAATTATTCGTGAATTACATGTGTAATGGCAGCAGAGAATAAGCAACGAAACAGTCAGCCAAGGTGCTTTCAGAACCAGTAAGTCCGGTATGTGGGAAAACGTGTTCCTCTAGATATAGAGAATTTGGTGAATTGGTTACGTCTATCGAATGTTAAACCACAGCACACTAAGCGGTTGCGCTAGAAGCGGTAGTCAATGGGCTCAACCGATGAAGGTTTCGACGTCAAGGTTGAACCTCACAGGATGTCATTTTCTCGAGTCTAAAAGATAATGTTGACCTCTGGTTAGACAATGTAAAAAGCTCTGTAGAATCTTATCCAACAAAAAGTATTGTTGTGAAACGTCCTCCTTTTAACTTCGTTTCGAGTTCTTTTATCGGCTTCATTTATTGGTTTTGCATTTAATAAATTCTATTAGACCCAGAGTAAATATGTAGATATATTCGTCCACTGTAAGAATAGATCCGATCAACGGGGGTTATCTGCATTATGGCGATACACATTTGATACTTGATTTCGCATGTAAACTGTTAGGCTAGTACATTTCAGTGAAGCAACTGTAAGCTTAAAGCCGTAATTCACGATTGTGGAGTTAATATTTTGATTACAACCACATAACCCTGACTCTAGCTCTGGTCATTTCTAAAGTAAACCGTCAGATGCCATTCTTTGTCAACTGAGTCGTTGAAGTCCAATTGAATTTTTACATCCGCTGTAACTGTTGGCGTCATAGACGTCGGTCATCTTCATTCTGGTCCACCAGATTTAACAACGGAAGCGGAGTGTAAGTGACGGAACCGTGACGTTCACTAAACTTGTCAGTCACACATCCCAATCTTCCACTTACCGTCCGAAGTATGGAAACTCCCAGATAAATAGCCCATAGGCTATCACATACAATGTGATTTATTCGTTTGTGTTACCACAAACTTAGAAGGATAGTATGTCCTATTGTTATGTGACTGGCTTCGTTTTCTGATAGATATATCAGTGCGATTTGGTAGGTTCCATTTTTTTCAGCAGTCAAGATTATAAGCGATAAGCTACACCATTATTATCACAGACAATAGTACGCCATCGGTTACACTGATGTTCGACTGCCATACGACCCCGCAAAAAGAGACAATCCACGGTTTATACGTTGAGAGAGAGTGCAGGGATGGGAACAAATTTCTAACCAAGCCTTCATGTCTAGAATGAAACGTACAGTGAAAATGAGAGTAAGGGAGCACCCTCAGGACAAATTTGTTACAGAGTCCACTGACCTACTACATTTACTGTACTTGATTAACGAACAACTACAAATAACTACGTCAACCAGTGGCTGTCCCCTTTCCTAAAATTTTCAAACGCAGACTATGTGGGTCCCAAAAGACCCAATCTGGCCTACCATGACTAACCTGTTGATATCTGTTTTCATTTCTCTATGCCAATTCACCTTTTGTCCCCATCAAGTCGGTCAACTAGAATGTGAGCAGGAATCGCTCGGTGTGGTTGTTATCCTAAGTAGGTAATCCGACCCTGACACCGAATATAGTAGTGAACTTAATTGTCAGTGAGTCAAATTAATAAGGAATCCATTGGATACTAATCTTGCAAAGATGACGTCGTCTGTTCCAGGTTCTCTGCCCTAATTAGCGCTGCGCCTATTCCGCAGCAGGTTTAATCTAAGTTATACAACCCGATATAGAGACCAAAGTGAAATTACCGACTTTATATTGCAAATCGTCAATGAAACTAGTGATCTACCTGGGACCCATATGACTGGTAATCATTTCTAGCAAGTAAAATTAAACAATTAAGAATAGGTAGAAATGCATAAACGATATCACCAAACATGGAAAAATCAAAAACACTAAGTCCGCCTCGCTTTTGCAAGTCGTGACTCAGAATATTTCTAAAAGACAGCAAAATGGACTTTTTCATGCATTGGCGCTCTAAATATTTACAAGATGAGTCCAAAGTTGACAGAAAACCATCAGCAATGGAACACAGAAAGCTCAGTTAAGACGTAGTTCGACACCAAGCTACCATCCGTCGTTGAGAACAAACCGAAAAATCGAGCTTCGTGCAGTGAATTTAATTTTGGGCAAATTTACTGCAAGTGTTTTCATGTAACTTAGAAGTCAGGTGCCTGATATATCATTCTGCAGCTTGAACTGAATGGTCCTACAGGTAGAGGTCGGAGTGGTTGACAGAAGGCAGCGCCGAATTACAGAACAGCCAACCTCGTGATTTACTTTCATCGACTCACCAAGAGAAAAATGGAATTTGAATGACAACTCTTATCACACGACTCTTACAGTCAGCCTCAAGATGCCAACTACTTACGCGTAAGCAAAAGATTTATAATCGAAAGTAGGACGGAAGCTTCAAGAAAAACTGAGTTTTCTACTACCTCACTTTGTACAACGTTCCTGCCTCATGGGCAGAACAATCAGCAGCAACATCCACATCACTGAAGTTGTTCGGTCGCCATCTTTCCTAGCGGCTCCAACCTCAGACCCCGTATAGCGGAGACTTCAACCCGCGAGGTAAACATCATCTACTGGTGTTTGTGTTCATTGTTCTACCTCGAATCTTACGCGAAGCAGTCGCATCATCGGCAAAGTGCGCTGGGCGTGGTAGACGGTCACCCGGTCCATTTAGTACACAGTTAGACCATTCCGGTAAATGGATTTTCAAAAAAGGAACGAGTGGATTTTCTTCACTCTATTCACCAAACACCTTCCAAACTCCATCATCGGTAGCTCGCTGGTACCGCTCAGAGAATGCGACGGAACGTAAACGGCTATGCCAGAACACTTTAGGATGGTTCACGTTCTCCACCATTGACAGTCATACTGTGAAACTGAACGATAACACTGCCCTGATAACCGCCTTAGAAGGGCGTTCTTTGTACTTCAGAGAAATGCCTCTCGGTAGCCAGATATGATCCGAATCGGTGAAGGCCACCTTATCCTTGAATATATAAGCGGCCACTTCATTTTTCTTCCCAGACGATTATTGGAACACTTCTAAATGAACAAACGTGAAACATATCATAACCTCATTACCCAACACTGTGTTTACGTAACCATGACGACCTCGCAAAAGCACCGTACTCTAAGGCTGCGAAACACTCGGGAGTGCATTGCTAGAGAATTTTATTTAGTATTATACGACCTGCCGTCAACTGTTGAAATCATTCGGCTTCTCATCAGATACGGGGTCCACGCTGCTATCCTTTCAGTGCGGTAAACAATTCTCTATTACACCGTCTATGTAGGTGTGGAAATGGTCCTTTGCCGAAATGGTCTTTTTTTGCCGAATATGCCACACAACCTGTTGTATAATACTAGAACATCAAAAGTACGTTCGAATACTTTTTCGGTATACAAACGTATATATACATAGTGTTGGGCAAAAACCTGGGCAGACACAATTGTCATCAGTTAGCTGGATCGGGCCTGACATGAGAGGTGCACTCGAAACTACATTTTCACACGTGCGCTGATTGGAATGAGTAAAAGCCGTACTGATGTTACCGGCATTGATGGTTTGTGTGCCCTTTCACGAATATCGCTCATTCATTCAGCCATTAGTTCGACTGACTTGACACAACCCCACCTAGATTAACAATCTGACTGTTGGTGAACGGCTGAAATACAGGGAGTTGAATGGTGAGCTACAATTTCTTCGCAGAAAGTTAAGTAGAGAAGTACGCGTAAACACATTCAACAGTGGGCGATTCAGCGAATACAAACTCACTCATACAATGCAAACAGATGATAATTCAGTACACATTTGAACCAATATCTAACTCGATAGAAAGAGTTAGTTGGTTTTGCTGTATTACACTGTCGATGGAATTATTGGGAGAACACTTGCTGTTAACGCCACCTATCCACACTGCCCCAACATTTCAACGCTGTAACACTCTGACCGATCGATACAGCCATGTATGAGCCCTAAGTCATGCCACAACAAAAACTCTTGCTACAGGGGAATTCATACTGGCAGCGTTGCCCGTTTTTTATTCAACAGTGTGCAGTGTTCGGGATATCGCGTTTAGTTAGGTGCAGCGGTGACAAATGCGACAGGTTCGCGTGAGAATCGACTAACCTCAGAATAAGTGGTATCGAACAAAGGTTACCCGGGCGATCGATGACGAGAGGCTAGTACATATACGTAAAGTGCAACAAAGCTAGAAATAAAATTATTACCTTTTCAAATCAGGTCCAAATCGGCCTGTCGACATTGACCGTGTGTTCTACCGATGAGTGCACCTGTGCATGGACTACCTGTACAGGCCAAGCGCCGGAAACCACTTTGGCCACTTTCCATTCAATAGTGAATAGCAGCAGGCAGCGCAACCCCAATCAAGGGGATCTAGAGTAACCGATACTAGAACCGAATTCCATGTTATTGGTACCGAATATGCCCACCATCGGGATATCTTTCCATTCATCATTTAAACAATATCACGGACAGAGAGTACTGTACAGCTCGCAACGTACTAATCACTTTAATTCTTAAATAGTAAAAAAGACGACGGTAATATGATAATAGAATCAATTAACCATGTAAAGAATCCAGAGATCAATAGTTTCAAGAAGCTATAAATAAGTTGGCCAAAACGTAAATAAAAAGCGCTGGTCCCGTGAGTTGTACAACGCTAGTTTATGATACAAAAAAAACGAAATATGGAATGTACGATACTGGTTGCTGTTTGCATCTGCTAAACTTTTGAAGGGAAAATTCAGTGCTAATCTTTACAGTAAGAAATCACTTGACAATATCCTCATTTAAACACAGATAACAACAACTCGATAGAGAAAACTGATGAGGTACCACCAGTAACCTTCAACCGCACGTGAAGACATACAAACGAAAGCATTTGAGCAGTGAAGGATTCAAATGCAATATGTGGAAGCCAACTTCCTTATTGTATAATGGGAATGCACAGTCGTACGTCTTACGGAAAAAAGTGAGACTCAGTCGGTACTTTTAGATAAATGTCCACAGGGGAAGAAAAGTTAGTCTTCATGTGAATGACAAAAAGCCGAGAGAGAAGCCAGATATTTAATGAAGTCACTGCAAACTCACACGCGAATCGCAAATAACATCGTTCAAAGGAGCGGCGGGAACGCATTTTATTAAGGGCTCATCCTGTACACTTGACGCCCCGTTGGATTCCGTCTGCGCTTCCTTCAAGGCGGAGCGACATCTACCTTGCGGTTTGCACACTGGGTGTCTGTCGTCGACCGTAAGACCGGTAGGGTCATTTGGAGTACATTCATGCTCCTCTATTTGAAACACTTCCACTTCCGAGCAGATCGCGGCTGTATTCTTTAAAAGAGAGTTGTCCGAATCAATTTGAATACCAGTTTGTTCTAAACGTAGTACCGTTGCCTTTTCAGGACTTTCATCTACATCGAAGGACCCGCACTCACTTGCAATATCGTTGCTGGTACCGTCACTCATGTCAATACCATTGGGTTCATCGGCATCAGTGAATGTGTCTTCTATACCATCTTGGGTAGTCTCGTGCAGTGCGTGGGCTAAAATGGGCAGAATACCCGATGGATTGGGTTTAGAAGTCAGACCATCCTCACTAGCAAGCGAAGTGGATTCTGCCCGCATACACATTGTACGCCCCATTAAACAATGTTGCAGAGAGCGCACATGGCGTTTCTTGTCTTCCAGGCGAATAAACTTCTCGTCACAAATCTCACAGGTATACGGCTTTACTCCTGTATGCAGCCTCTCATGCCGTTCTCGGCAAAACTTACGGTTGAAACTTTTCCCGCAGTATCGACAGCGATAAACCCTTGGGACCCCTGTGGTTTGGCTGTCACCGTCATCACCATCCCTATTGAAAAAAAGAGATGGCTTATCTGCAAGAGCAACGGTTGAATTCGACTCTTCGTTTGACTGATGTGTTCCGTTAAAATCCGAAACCCCAGCTGAACCTTTGACACAGAGAGTAACTGGTGTCAATTTTAGCGAAAAAGTTCTCTTTTGTTCAGCAGTGTTTACGGAAGCACAAAGATCTCCGCTGTTTGGGATTTGGGGGTTGGTTATGTGGTTATTGGAACTTTCTGCCTTACGACTGGATCCTGAATGTATTTTTATTTTCGTTTCATTTTCCCGGTTTTCAGTACTGCTCATACAACCCTTGATTGTCTGCAGTATCCGATCAATTGCAGAAGCTGTTTGATCAGCGGAACTGAATGACTGACGATCTTCGTTGGAACATAAACGGGTTGGATTTATGACTTGTGATCCTTGATCAGTCCTGCCCGAAATAGTTTGCTCAGCAGAATGGGCCACCGAAACAATGGGTGTAGTAACTGTAGTGGTAGATGTTACAAGAGTCGTTAACTTTTGTACAGTAGGCGAAGTTACTGGAGTATGCAACAGAACTGGTGAGGCCAAAGCAAGTCCTGTAGAAGCTTGATTCTGGAGACCTTGGAATGAAATTGCGGTTGGGACGGTTGAAATGGTAGGGAGAGGAGTAGCTGCAAAAGGATGAACAGACGCCGGAGAAAGCAACAGGTTCATTTCCCCGGGACCACGAGGGCATGAGAACATTATAGACCCACGAGACGTGGTCCCGGAATTATTGTTATGATTAAGGACAGCAGCCATGAGAGGATTTGACGACTCCATTGTGAGAGTGGTTGAAGCGTTACAGTTAACTGGGTTGGAGTTAATTGATTTCGTAGCCAGAAGGCTGCCCAGACATCCCAGTGAAACCTCAGTAGAGATTGTATTTAACCTGTTTGGCATCGAGGATGTTGGACTATTTGTTATCAACGTTAGTGAAGACGGTAAGCTACTTCCTAAAGAATCCGAAGAAGTTTCGTTGTCACTCTGAAGTTGCCTCGAGTTTGCTAGGCCTCGAAGAAGTGCTGCAGCCACCAAGGCGGCGTTGTTGCCGGTAGAAGTGCCCACGTTCATACCATGATTTGATGTCACTGATAACGAAGTTGAACTCGTACTGCAGTTAGCAACTGAAGCTGAACATACAGTGCCATTCATATTTGTAGGAGCACTACAAGTATTAGCGGTGTTTGAATTCAGACCGAGAGTACCAATAAGGGCCAGTGTAGGACCCACTGAAATGGAGTTCATGGGATGCTGCTTACCAGATACACTAGCTGCTAACGACTGAATTGTGTGTTGTTGATTCGATAGAGATTGGAAGATGGATACGGGGTTACTCGAAGATAATGAGAGCGTATTTGCAGTTAAAGCTCCAGAAACGTTGGTTTGTTGAATATGATCCGACGTTGACGCACATCGAAGCCAGTTTAACGTATTAACAAAACTGGAGGGATTGTTGAGACCAGTCTGAAGGGGGAGTGAAGCGCCGATGGAATTCAAACCGGTGTGAATATGGGGGGATGGAGCGAGCATGTTGTTAGACGGTGTAGAGGTCATTATTCCATGTTGAAGGTTGGCTGCATTCAGCGGAATCGTACCAAGTATTTCGCCCGAAGGGCCCGTAAGAGCGATCGATGGGGCATTCACCGATGTTACCCCCTGATGTGTAGTGCTTTCATTGAGTGTCTGAGTACCAGTGTTAACACCAGAGAGCGCAGCGGCTACAGCAGCAGCCAAATTAGAGTTGAAAAAAATATTTGAACCAGGGTTTGTTGTGGACAGCGGGTTGGAAGGATTAACTAGACCAGATGAGCAGACTTGAGTGAGTGTATCAGTACCAGCCAATAAAATAGGTTGATTAACGCTTGAAGAATTTCCAGTTACTTTAACTGAAAACGCACCATTGTCACAAGTAGGAAGCAAGGTCTTACCCAGCAGGGAATTAATGGGAAGGAGACCGCAGAATTCACTTAATTCATTCAGACCGAGGGACTTCGTTGCGACTGTCAATTTTGTCTGGCTTGGCAGTTGATTTACACCTGGGGAAGATACAACCGGCGGTGACTGTAAGCGAGTCCCATTGGAAATTGACGATGATGACAACAAGAGTACATTGGTTGAACTGGTGGATTCAAACGTCGTACAGGGTGAAGTAATGGTGGTAGCAGGGTCGGCACACGTTTTCGCATCCGATATTTTGAAAACATCTCTTCCAAGTAGTCCTTCCACAGCAACAGTTGACGGGGAAAATTTTGACCTTTTATTACAATCAAATGTGGGGGAGAGTGCTCCGTCAACATCTATCTCATCTGTGTCTTTTTCGAAAGATGAATCCGAGGTTAAGATTTGACGTTTTGGATTACGACATTTGCGTCTATCACGACGAACGTGTTCTGACAAATCACTTTCCAGTTTGGAAAATGTGTCGTTAAAATTGTTTCGATCGGCTGGTACATTGTCAAACATTACAGCGCGAATTATCTTATGCGGCTGAATGACGGATGGTGGAAGTAATGGAGGGGATGCACTACGAGAGCTGGACACATCTGCATCCGGTAAGTCGGGCGAGTTTAAAGGTGCTGCTTTTGGTGACAACGACAAGGCTGATGGAACGGATGTGGGATTCTGCTGACTAATTTGTAAACCTGGATATTGCTTGTGAAATAAATCAAAAGTGCCGCACTGATTCGGTGATCTGAAATCTATCTTCAAAAACCTCTCTGAGTTATTATCAGTCGTGTAGGACAGAATCCCGTTGACCTCTAACCTCTTGGTGTGTGGAAATATTTCTTTAAATATTTTACCAAGGTTTTTCATAAGCAAGGCCTCCTCGCGATTGCTTTCCATTTCATCGCTTTGAATTCGAGGAGTGACTGACATAAACTGCAGTACGAATTATGCACAACTTTTCAAAGTCCTACCTTTTGAAGCAGCCACAGGCGATAGCGTTTGAACGACCACCAAACTTCAAGGTCGCGCATGCATCCAATTATTTTTCTGTTGCGCGTTAACAAACAATAAAAAGTGATATTGATGTCGTTGCGTGAGAATACTGCAGAAGGCTGTGAAATATGTCGTAATTTCGATTTTTTAGTATTCCAGATCTATTGATGTGGTGTGAAAAAACAGCAGCTATTGCTTGAATAGACCAGAAGTTGTTGTTACGATGATGCTAGTAATTGAATTGTTGTACCAGACACTCCTTAATGCTACTGAAAGGGAGTAGGGCGGTACATATCAATCGTTTGTGTATTCTGTTCATATGGGCGTAGGTGCGCTGGTTCCACAAATTTGGTTTTCGTTCCGTCGTTCCCAACGGTTTGTGCATGCCTCCGCATGAAAGCTACAGTGTATACCGCGCAGTCTGACGGTCAAGTTTGATTGGCCTTTTTTCACTCATGCAAAGTGCTCATTATGATCATTTCGTGGAAAATAGGGGTTCCACCGCAATTTTCACATCAACAGGGTTATTTTTTGAATATGTACGTGTTGGTAACAAATATCCGTTCATACGTTAGTGGAGATTGAAACCAAACTAGCTGAGTAAAGAGCGGTTGAAAAAATACTTGAATGAGTAAACGAATGGTGCCAGCGCGCTGTTAAATCATGCAGCTTGCCGACAGTTACATCTATTATATCAAACAACCGTACGACTCTCAATAGCCTGCGTCTACGTGGAAGAAGGGCGATGGATTAACCAATGAATGATGTGAGACAAAGTTGAAGTGACCACCGGGAACTAGGAAAGCGTGTGTACCACGAAGTAACTGACTGGCATAATCTACTCAAACAGGGAGTCACTTAGCGAACAGAAAATTGAGTCACATTTTTAGGTGGTGTATTATCGCAGGCCTGAAGCACAGAAGCAGCGTTATCAGATAGTGCAGTAAAATACATACATATAAAGAGCTTAATAGATACTCCGTTATAGCTTTCGTGAGTGGTGCAGAGAGGTATCCGTAGACAAAATAGACCGGGAATCACAGTCAACAAGATGTTTTGCATCATGCGTCATTCTGCCAGCACGCGTGATGTCGGAATATACACTGCCAATGTAATGAGTGGTCCCGTTCACCCTGCCTTATGTTAAAATACTGCGACCGAATCACTCTGGTTTGATTCAACAAACAAAATTTCGATCAGCACTGTCTAATTTAGTGGAAACGGAGTGGTGCCCTTCGACAAAGTCCATGGTGGATGCCTTCCGCGGCGACCTGGAAAACCATCGCACCAGTCTCAGATTGATTGAACCTAAGCTGGTATATCTTGAACAAGATCAGGCCAAGGGTGCCTGGCTTCAGCTGACCACATTAAAATCAAAGAGTTGTGGTCGCAGTGCCCTTATAATTGTCAGCTGTACAAAGACTTGGATATTTCAATCGCCTGCCCGCGGTATGATGCGCAAAGTAAATCGGAAACGCTTCTGCATATTGCAGCCAGACTTTTAAGAAAGTTCAAATGGGTTATGCTGTACGAAAGTTTATCTGCATACCACGTGACTGCGTGGGGTGAGCCTGAACCACACACACTTCCGGTTTACTCGCTGATCGACGTTCAGTCTCCAGCCTTCTCAGCTAATCTGTTTATCGCTACCACGCACAGCGCTGAGAGACGTCCCGTACATTTATAATAATAATAATAGTAATGGTATATTCCTCGACGCATTTGTGAGAAACACACTCAGGAGAGCATGATCAAAGCAGTGATTTTTAGCATATACATAAATGAACACCCAATTTGATAATTGTACAACGAATCAGCTATGTGAGTAGAGCAACAAGATAGACAAAAGCAGATATAATATGAATGGAAAATTCAAGTTTTGGGCAGAAGACTTCGAGCTTCATGGTTCTGAGGAAATAGTGCTTGGGGTCTGCACAGTTCGATAAAATAATTGAGTTGTTACATCGATTTGGACTCCACAAGGTGATCGCTGGCCTGATGCTCAAGGTCGTGCCAAAAAACGGTGGTCAGAGGATGAAGAGGGTGTATTGGCGAAGTTTATGCCCGTTATTCCGCGTAGATAGTCCCGACAAAATGCGCAGAAAATTTTTTCATGATGTATGCGAGGTGGGAACGCATATACTTTCGCGAGGAATGCATGGACCTCTTGACCGGACGTCATTCTTCGCCCAACTTCCTAAGAATTTCGAGGAGCTCGCGATACGCGCAACCACTGCGGGATTTTAAGAATCCGGTCGGGGTGGGATGTTTTCTCGCACGGGATGTATCAGTGAAACCAAGAATGGAGAGAGTAATTATGCGATAAACGGGATAACGTGAAACTAACTATGTGAGCTATGACGAACAATGGAACATGTGATATTCTGACAAAACCTCTTGTGTGACGTTAATAGCATTGTGTTGGTTGATGAAATATATACCACATGCGAACAGCTGCTATTCAATAACGCAAAAGGAGATCGATTATAAGCTATTCCTGATGTACGATTACTGCCGAATTTAGATGTCTATTATCTTTGTACGGACGGTATATAGAATGAGAAGAATGTTTGACAACACCGAGAGGTTTCCGGGTGGTTTATCAGGGGAGAAAAAGCAAGAGTTGCGGCTCGAGGTTATTATGCAGTCATGAGACAAATAGATTGATTTTTTGAACGATTTTAGGGTGTCCAGCTTTTGCATGGTGGTTTACAACTCAGACACACAAGCTGTCAACAAGTATGGGGTAAGAGTGTGCCAGGTTGTTAGGGTTGTTACTAACAGGCATGTATATTGACACCTATACGTGTTGACTATAGACATGTTATCATGTTCGCTGGCAAGTCTGAAAGTACAAGGTCTATCCTGAAAGCGGTAGTTTTGATCGGTTCGAGAGGTGCATGACTTAACATCACGCAAAACTGGGGTTTTTTCGTCAGATGGTGTTAGGTCCTTTTTCAAAGATAACGTTCTCAGAAAAGTAGAACTTGAAAATGGAAATGACGTTCGTCATTGTAAAGAAAGTTTTTAAGTTTTCGTTTGAATTGGTTTACATTCTTACTGGACCTAATTGCATACGGGAGTGTGTTCCAAATGTAGGAATATTTTACTAGAAAAATAATTGAACGCAGTTTTTTCCGAGATTTAAGAGCTGCCAAAGTGAAGTCCTTGTTTCTGACGCTATACTTTTACCTGTGTTGTAAGCTAGTCGCAAAGCTGACGGTGAATTTACTGCCATAGACCAAACTATACATGAGTGAACGGTTGAATACATATTCATCTTCAACTCCCAAGAGTCATTTTTGTTCGCGTCTGGCAAATTCGTACCTGGGAAAAACGACTTAGCGCACTTCACACCAAAATTCCCTAGTACAGCATTTGGTACAGAAATGAAATGGAGCTTTCAGCTAAAGTATTTTTCTTTAGGGACTACAATGTATGTATATGAAATATAGGTCTCTAACTTCCTTCAACCTGGACGCTGACTAGTGTTCGTCAGCCAGGCGAAAATAGCTCTGAAGTTCACGCTTACCAAGTTCGTTTCAAAATTCTCCTCAGGTGTTTCAGACAAGCAATTCTACAGTTCATGTGCACTGGTCTTGGCAGTTGTGTATTTCACCGGTATGGTGTTCAGAGGTCGAAACAAGTTTCAAACGACCATTTCGGAGGGGAGAGAGGTTCATCAAAATTGCGTGAAATATTAAGAAGTACATTTCACGAGGTGTGTGAATTTTAGGAAATGTAATAGTTGTGTTGCAACGAGGAAAACCCTCCACACTGAAAAGTAGCCCACATTGGCATCTTTTTTCAATACGTTCTGATTTTTTCGGCAAGAGCATCATGTTGCCTTCCGTGGTCGAATTTGTATGCAAAAATGCATTTATTAGAATTTTCATGGCGGTGCTCGCACTGTCACTATGCGAGGATGTTCAAGTTTGCGTGGTTCGGGAGATATGCGTGGATGTGCAGTTTCCGACCACATCGCGTTCGCTTTGCACTTCACGTTCAATACTAAAGCAAAGTCCAACAAGATCTACGCTACCGCTCTCGTGGGTGAGTTGCGTGGCTGAACTACGTTCAGCCTGTTTCCCTGTCAGCACCTCATTTAACATCTAGTCGACGTGGTGTCATCCCTTAGAACGCTCGCTCCTGACGCTACCACGTGGGTGATCCTAACTACGTTCCATATTGGACGGTGTAAACACGAACAACATATCCTAATCCATCATCCACAACCCGCTTACTGTTTAATATTTTGCTTTCTGAAGTTGCTTCAGCGTAGCTTGCCTTCTGTATACAGCTCAATGCTCCATTATACGATGGCCAGCCACCCACTTTCACGCTCGGTATTTCTCCAAAGGTAACAATGATTCTCATTTCAGCTACAACAATACAAGGATTGTACCGTGGATACTCCTGAGTTTGATGATTATTGATCCATTTTTTCACTAGCTACAATCTTCTATGACGGTTATTGGTTTGTTTCCCAATTTATCGTCCGCGCATATCTCTAATTCAAGATCCCGCAGTACCATCTCAGGAACCTCGAGGTTGTCAAACCGCGAGTCACCGATGTGGCACGATGTTAATGATATTTCGGCGTCGGACGTGTGCACCAGAGCTGGAAGTCATATTGCCCGCCCCGTTTGTAGATCGTATTCAGAACGCCAATTACCAGCCCCCCTGTTGAAGGGGTGTGCAATGGTGGAACTTATAATATGTTGACAGCAGTGGACCGTATTTCGTTACACAAGTTAAACGCTGGAGGGTGCATTCACAACCTTGCCACAATGGGTACTTAATAACGATGTATCGTTCACCGCAACTATGATGAAAGTAAGTTTCAAGACACTCGTCAAATTTCTTCGTCGCATACGCCTCACGCTGAGCATGGTAAGCCCAAGCAGATGGCAAAATACGTTTCAGAAGCAAGGCCCCTATTACGGCAATACTTGTGGAATTCAAACAGAACGAACTCACCGCATCTTTGAAGTAGATTAATCACTGTTCATGAAAGTGAACTATCATCGTTCGTGGCACTCACAAAAAGCCTGGGTAATTGGTAACACGCAGAAGGGAACTCGGAAGGCTTTCACACCTGTTCGCCCTTGGAACAGAAGGGACACGATAAACTTACTACTCACCGTCGGAATATCTGTCCGCGTAAGCTGGTTACATCATTTTCATCTTTCACTTTCAGCCTCAAATCACAATAGTAACGGATGATTGGAGGGATGACAAAGTTTCGGGTGAAATACCACACTACAAGCACCGAATAATGAGGCACTCAGTGAACTTCGTACACCCAAACCCATGGTTATCCAGAAACACAACATCAAAAGGCTGTGGTTATTCTCTAAGAAACACTTTTGGAGGTTAGCCGGTTGAAGGGAACGTCAGTTTCAGTGTGCGTTCACACTGGTAGTTGCAACGTCCTGACCGTTCCTGCTACCTCGGCGTGGCAAAGAGTCTTGTGTGCTGTTTCGATTCGGCTGGCTGTGCTGACTGGGACTTCGGTCCTTGCAGGTTCAACCTTGTCAGATTGGCCAAAGGGGAGCAGCCAGACAAAAAGCAGATGCGTTCGTGATGCGCAGTGACCGTGTGTTGTGGCATCGTTGGTCAAGATGCTTGCTTTTGCCTAGATTGACTGTGTGTCTGTCTGCTAGGATCGCCTGTACAGTATTAGTGTACATGCCAGTGTGTGCTGGATCTATTTTGATATGGCCGTCGATCATCTCCTAGATGGTTGATGCCGTCGCGTCTGCCTGTGTGCATGTGTTTGTACGCGGGCATGCACGGAATGGAAGCCGTGTTGATGTTGAATCAGCTCCGTTGTCTCGGTCAAGTTTGTCGGATGGGCGATGATCGTATGCCGAAGCAGTTACTGTACGGACAAGTAAAGTCAGGTAAGCGAAATCCCGGTGGTCAGAAACGGAGGTACCAGGATGTTGTGCAGGTAAGTCTTCCACTTTGTAACATTGATTTTAGATGTTGGGAAGAGTTGGCGTTGAACCGGACGGCCTGGAGGAATATGGTTCGGGCGGGCGTCCGAAAGTTCAACGAGCAGTTATTGCGCGGCCGCGAGCGGTAGCGTGCGGTACGCAAGGGAACAATCGGTGCTACAGGTCCAGATGACGTGACTATATGGCGTTGCGATGTGTGCGGCCGCGAATGCGCTGGCCATCTGGGGTTAGTAGGTCACCAACCTACTCATAGTACACAGTCCGCGAAGAGGCAACGAGTACGTTAGGTTCAGGTAGGTCATATAAGCATATCCGTTCTACTCCTGTTAATGACTGCCTCGGCCAACAACCTGGTCGTTGACAATTAATCCGCTACTCTTTTCAGAAACTTGGGTGTGTGCAGTCTTCTATCTATTCTTTACTCCGGCTTTGTTGGTGTACTGTGTGACGAATGGTCTGCCTGGCTTTTCGTAGTTCAATGAGAATTTTGTTTTTCATCCCTATCTTCTCTGAGATGCACTAACCTGCACTCCTATACTGCAACGCTTCTCGTGTTACACTCTACAAATCTTTCTTCTTAGTTCAGATCTTGTCATTGCAGTCTCTCTCTGTTTAGTTTCCGAGAGATAACCAGCATTAGCCGGCTGGACACAAAGACCCCACTGGCACACCTCCCGGTCTTATTCCTTCGGGTTTACACTGAATATGTGATGTGCGGGTGGAACTGAAAGTGGTGCAGCGCAAGCTAACTGCAGTGATGGTTAAGCGCAGGCGTCCTTTGGCTTCCATCACTGTAACAGGCTAATCCGAATAGGATGCCGCCAATCGGTTGCACCATCCACTAAATTTGACCCATGAACGAATGATAAGAAACAAGAGGTGCACATCGTCTTAACTGGCAGGTAAACCGTTCAAGATGTGTTTTGCTTATCTCTATTTCCGTTGTAGGACGATTAGGTGAGGTTGTCAGTAGTTATCATTCGCAGCAATTAGTGGCGACATGCTGGGAAGTATACCTTTAAATGATGGACTATTGTGCAGTTATCTGCAGAGTCCAAAAACGCTGGACGAAATTATTTTCGGATTGGGTCTTTAACATCCCATTCAAACGTCAAGTTCACTGCTGTCAACATATTATAAGTTCCACCATTGCACACCCCTTCAACAGGGGGGCTGGTAATTGGCGTTCTGAATACGATCTACAAACGGGGCGGGCAATATGACTTCCAGCTCTGGTGCACACGTCCGACGCCGAAATATCATTAACATCGTGCCACATCGGTGACTCGCGGTTTGACAACCTCGAGGTTCCTGAGATGGTACTGCGGGATCTTGAATTAGAGATATGCGCGGACGATAAATTGGGAAACAAACCAATAACCGTCATAGAAGATTGTAGCTAGTGAAAAAATGGATCAACAATCATCGAAATCATAATTATCTGATTAAGGTCTAGTCGATGGACTATCGTAACCGATTTCCTTCTGCCCTTGTTATTTCGGGAATTGCCGGTGAGGACTTTATGGTAACCTAAGACTCTATACTTCCAATGAATTTCACCAGTTTGCCAGATTTCAGGTAACCCTGTGTTATCAATTTTGCTGCCAATCAGTGTAAGTTCATGAGGCAGTAGGAATATTATTTTGAAGCTAGACTGACAGGCCCTGATTGAGGATGACTGTACGTTTTGCACCGTTTTAAACGATGTGCTGAGGATGCAACTCAAACCGTCTACGAAGATGATTCAGATTCACCGTATGCATTGCAAGAAATTGCGAAAGGGCTTCCGTTGCGCCGACCCAGGATCTGTTAGAAAAATGTTTCTTCTGACTTATATAACCCTTCTTCAATTTAACGATCAAAGGGTATTTACTGATCCGTACATATACATTTTAGTCGTTTGGAGGTCACCGTGTAATCTGTTCACTTTGATTTGCCGTGCTTTACTGTGGTTGAATCATTGCTGTTTGGTTTGCGTTATTAATGAGACTTGTGGTGTGAATTTCTGCGTTCATTTTGTGAAGCTCATCAAACCTTTGGTGGTCAATCTGTTTTTATGTATATTTCGCTGCTGACACTGTCTGGCACAATTGGGGTATGAAGTCGGCTGTTTCCACACGATTCACTGCACACGAAATGGTACCGCAGGACCCTCGATCAAAATTCCCCTCCGAACTTAGCGATCGTTACCTCTCCACGAGCTTCTTTAAGACGATTCGGTTTTGATAGGTTTGAAACGGGAAGCACAAGGCCGGTCTCCTGGAGGGTATACCGATTAAAGAACGCAAAAGAGTTGCCAGTCGAGTCGCATTCCATGAGGTTTTCCAAACACTATTGACAGAGACCATCAAATAGGGATTCTTTGAGGGGCCGTTAAGGCTGCGAGCCCTGTAGGAAGTGTTGCCAACATGCATTGAAAACAGCGGTCATCGGAGACACGGGCGTCGTCGGTTGACCCACCCAATGAGTGGGGAGGTACAGAGAGCATAACTTCTTTTGAAGAGGGGTCCTGGCTCACATCAACCCTCTGTGCCGAGCTCAGAATAAAAGTGGAGTATTTTAGGTAATTCCAAAGGTCCCCAATTTTGGAGGCTGGGCGGTACCAACGTAGTCTACAGGCAGTGGGTATTGGGAGAAATGTTTGAAGAGTTGTGCACCCTGTGTTTGACGAAACCGTCAGAGCTTTCCCTTCGGAGATTTTTTGTATCCAACCCATCACATATAATTCCTTCTAGTTTTTCAACTTCGCTGAGAATGTTCAGCCGTGCTGAACTGTTTCACTGCCCTCGGAATCATTGGGTAATATGCTGGCTTGATGAACGCTGGTCTCACAACACGCACTGCTGTCGTTTTGTGCAGTGTACCAAAGACACCTTCGGAGTCGTTTTGTAATACTCCTTCTAATTCAAACAACCAACTCATTCAGTCACGGCATACTTTGACCGCTGATGCCCACTACACAGCTGAGGCATGTAGCGGTTCATTATGAACCCTTTGTAGATTATCCAACAGCGCGTATAATCTGTGACTAAATCTTCCTTTTGATTTAGTGGCCATCACTTGTCTATGAGCCGCTTGAAGACCGTTGTGCAGGAACAGCCCACTGAAACGGTCTCGCTGCTGTGTAACTGACACGTCATTTGTTGGTACGACGAATACCCTGTTAACCAGTGGCAGTAACTCGGTCCGTTTTGTTGGGTTTTTCTGGACTTAAAATCATACTATCTGAGCACGACCGAGTATCACGGTCAGTTAGTGAGACGAACCCTGCCGGAATTAAGTGTTCTGATCTTCTGTTGTGTTTGAGGCTCCTCGGAAGCCCAGTTCGCGCTCTAGCGAACACCTTAGCCAACGTTCCCGCCGCGGTGAATTCAGTGGAGACATCCAGCAACCAGAGAGTAAACCTGTGGATTGCGACAAGAATGCGCATGAAATCGTTTGAGAAAGGATGAGTTGCACACAAAGTAAACGTGCAAATGGTAGGACCATGCAGGGTGAGGTGGTACACGCCTGGACTGTTGATAAAACGTTTGCTGGTCTTACTGTGCTGAGTTCACGTGCACTGCGGGTCCAAGCAAATATACATTCATTCATAGATGACAGCCGAAAACGTGGACGACGGTAAGTCTAGCGATGGCACGTTTACCTGGATAAGATGGCAAACCAGGAAGGTCCAGATAAGAACCTTTCCCAGTATTGAACCGTTCACCAACGATTCAATCCAAACGGAGTTCCACTTAATCCGGTGGTCCAATAAATGACTTTCTCAATATCCAACAGCAGAGAAAACAAGTCATCTCCGAGACGGCTAATGAGGAAGCGCCCATAAGATCTGGACTTAATAGGGTGCTACTTGAATCGATGAACAAGGAAATTGAATCATTTACACCGGGTGTGAAAGCTTCTCAAAAAATGAACAGAGAATGTGTCGATGCAACAAAATCAACAACTAGACACCATCCATGGAATTAAACTCAATCAAACAAAGGTTCATTGGTTGGGTCGGAGAGAAACGACTGTTCACGCGTCATGGAATGATGGGAGTTGTAAATTGCTTAAGAAAAGTTAAGGAAGTAAAATGGCTAAGTCTGGCGTTCAGAAGTTCACGGGTCTCAGACTGAGTAACAGCAAGGAAAACTTTAGCAGTATCTGAGATAAGAATAAAGATGATTAATGAAGTTCATTTGAAGAAGATAATGAAACACGGGGCTACCTTTCAACACCAATGAAATCAACACAGCAAAACACAAAATAATCTAACAGGTATAAAATAAAATAAACATCATTAATCAAACGACATAAAAGTGAGAACATCCACAATATGAAGCATAAGATATTTCACTTGACCACAACGGATGTAGCAAGGCTATTTCAGAAATCAACCTGTGCACTGTGATTACTCTTTTTTATTACGGAGGAATTAGCTTA
This sequence comes from Paragonimus westermani, assembly GCA_008508345.1. Lineage (NCBI taxonomy): Eukaryota > Metazoa > Platyhelminthes > Trematoda > Plagiorchiida > Troglotrematidae > Paragonimus > Paragonimus westermani. Next base: position 44,061 of record QNGE01001507.1, on the reverse strand, counting down.
ACCATCTTTGGTAAAATGTTTATAGGAGGATGTGCTAGAAAACCTAGTGGAAAAAAATGAATTTTTGCTGTGATTTTCCTTCGTTTACTTTACTAAATTTTCGCCAAAATTAAAGTAATAAACTCAACTGATCGAATCTGTAGTGGTTCAATCAATCAGATGGTGAAAAAGACGCGTCATTAGATGAGCCTCTCTCAAGCTGGTCAATAGGCACAGTAGTTGTCTGTACGGTAACACATCCACTACATCAACAGTTTCAAGCTATCTGGAACTGCTGGGTCTGATATGGACGACGAGAGAAGGGTTATGGTTGATGCACGCGCAAGTTCTGCGAGGAGGTTTCGGTTGCCTTGCCTGCGAACAGTGCCAACTTGTCCATAGAACTGTCTTCATCTACGATGGTCAAAATACATACCGCAGATTACTACTTTTCCGTCAACAAGTTTTTAAGAGAGCCTTGTCCAGCCTAAGCGAACCTCAAGGGCCCTCTGTATAGTGTAACGGCCAGAATAAGGATATATCGCACAGTTCGACTGAGCTAAACAAGCCACACAAAAAATTGACCTTCTGTTTTCTAATGTGGTTCCTGGCTGCATCCTTTCGTACAGTGCAGGAGAAATCAGACGGAACAGATTCCTATGCATCCTCGGTCTCTGCTACGACAATAAAAGGCGCGGATTGAATCGTATTTATTTATGTATTTCCGACTTTGTAATTTAGGCAGTGAAAACAGTCTCATTTTGGTGGGACCACAATCTAAGGTGTCAGGCGATATAATTAGGAAATTTTAAAGCAACCACGTCTTCGATTTCACTGTCAGCGTCCACAATGTGGTCAAGCGCCGTCACTAATACCAAGAAAATCAGTTGAAGCGCTGTTAGAATAAAAGTAGTCAGATTCGCGTCTTATCTATTCCTAGTAGCCTACACATTTTGCGGACCAAATAGCTTTCAAAGCAGGAGCCTTGGTCTGAATGGAGTTGTGCCGGGGCTCCCCACAAGCACACCCAGTGGTCGATAATGGCTGTTGCTACTGTAGATGTATCCACTTGTGCAAGCGTGACAGCTTCAAGCCATTTGGTGAAGTAATCTACCAGGACCAAAATATATCGACTGTTTCGGGGTATCACGGGCAACTGCATTACAATATCTACACCGACCAACTCGTTAGGATATTCTGCGGCCATAATTTGCAACGGTGCTCAACGTCCCATTTGAGGGCTTTTGAAAGTACCGCATTTCTTGCACGATTAACATAACAGCCTGACATCCCTCCTCTGATGCGGCCACCAAAATCGTTGTCGTGCGGCCGCTTCCAACTTGTTTATTCCCGCATGTCCGAGCTCTAGGTGCAAGTCTGTTAGGACCACAATCCTTCTCAAGTAAGTGGGTCCGTATTGGATGAATAATAATCCCTCTGCCATCTTGAGCTGTTCCCATAGCGCCCAGAGGCAGCGAGATCCATAGCTCTTTCCTTCCATTTCCTTGCTTGTCGGTTTTTCCCCATTGTTCCGGCACCTTTCATAGATTAACGCAGTCTCAGGATCTGTTGCTTGAGCCTGCTAACAGCGGCCATATTCTGCACCCTGTAGATTGATCAACGCTACGTGTTGCGTAATACAAGACGGACAGCCGCCGTGATTGCGCGCAGGACGCCCTGATAATGAGTCGGCGTTCGAGGATCGTCTGCCCGGTCCGTGTTCACATACGAAGTCGTATTCCTGTAGGAACTCCTGCCATCGGGCTAACTGTCCCTCTGGGTCTTTGAAATTTTGTAGCCAGCGGAGAGACTGGTGGTCTGTGCGTACAATGAAACTTTTGCCCAGAAGATAATGTCGGAAATGTCGCACAAAAATACTAACGCAAGCATTTCTCTTCTGATCGTACAGTAGTTTCTCTCACATTTACTTAAACATCGGCTACCGTAGGCTATCACTCGTTCCCTACCGTCTTGTCCTCGTTGAGAGAGAACCGCCTTGATTGCAGTGTCGCTTGCATTGGTATCCAGAACAAACTGTCCGGCCTTCGGCAACAGGTCCGGAAAAGCTAGCACCAGCGCTGTGCACAGAGATTCGTGTAGTGATTTGAAAGCATGGTCACATTCTTCCTTCCACGTGAATTCCTGATTATTTTGTAGTAGTCTGTTCAGTGGATTGGAAATGCGAGCGAAGTCATTAACGAAGCGACGATAATAGGACACTAGCCCTAGAAAGCTCCTCGGCTCGTTTGCGTCCTTCGGCGTAGGCCAAGATCGAATTTGTTGCTTACTTTTTGGGTCTGTGCGGATACCCGCCCCCGAAATTACATGCCACAGGAATGTTACCTCTTTGAGCAGAAAGCGACATTTTGGAGGCTTCAGTTTTAAATCGACTTTGGCCAGGCGGTCCGACACGCACTCCAAATTGTGCTTATGTTCTCGTTCGGATCTCCCATGGACCATGACATCATCTAGATACACCAGACATGTCCTAGGGATTGAGTCATGTAATGCTTTCTGCATCAAGCGTTGGAACGTCGCAGGTGCGTTTGATAGTTCGAACGGCATGACCTCGAATTCATACAGCCCCGACGGTGCGGTGAAAGCCGTCTCCGCTCGATCGTTTTCTTCTACCTCCACCTGCCAATAGCCTGATGCCAAGTCTAACGTACTAAAATACGTGGCTCCGCCGGGAGCGTCGAACAGGTAATCAATTATTGGCAACGGAAATGCATCTCTCTTTGTCACCCCATTGAGCTTCCTGTAATCCACGCATAACCGCAATTCACCGCCTTTCCTTTTCACCAGGACTTTCGTGGCAGCCCATGGAGACTTTAGGGGCCGGATCACTTCCTTCTGTGACATGTCGTCAACCATCTTACGCAACTCAACCTGAAGGTGTGCAGGTATTTTGCGTGAGGGTATCTTGATTGTAGGCGCATCCCCTGTATTAATTCCATGCTCCAAAATGCTTCTACGACCTAACGCTGCTCACTCCCACGCGAACACTTGTGGTCGACTCTGGATTATCGATTTCAAGCACTGAGCACTACGCGAGTTGCTGGGAGCCCCACTAGATTGGATCATCTGGCAAATTTGGCGATTTACTTCGGAAGGGAGAAGTCGTTCTCTGGCAGAGTTCTAGACATAGGTGTAAGATGAGTGGCGCCGGACGGGTTCCTTAGCTTAGGGCTGTGCAAATCGAACGTGCACCTCAGACGGCCTAAAATATCCATTCTCACCATAACACAGAATGGGAGTTTGGGGCTTACCACGAAACTGTGCTCTATATGGCATCCTCTGCGGACTCTTTCTTATAACCGCAGTTAGCGGGCACACGACCGGACGGTTTCCCCCTCGAGATGTCTGCGAGCATCGAACTGTTGTCGGAAGACAGTCGGACACAAGGGGGCGTCCAACAGAAGTCGTAGCTCGGTAAACGTCTCATCTGATACAGAGGTGTCCAGGATTTTTGCCTCGACAGCAATATTGAAGGCCTCTCCATTCAGCAAATTCAGAATAGGGTTGCTGTGGGAATCTGCTGGGGAGTTACGGAGATAGGCTCGTACCTGACCTTCCCGACAAGAATAGTGACCCCCCACAATAAACTTATCGGGATGTGAGGTCGATACTTGTACCCCTGCTGTTGTGGGTTTCGTCGACAGTCTGCCTAGAATGATTTTTAGGTTTGCATGAGGTGACCGAGTTTTGCGGCTGTGGGAGGGGCGGAATAATGTTGGTCTCCTTCACGTTTCCTTGTGGATTTTGACATTTCGTATTCTGGCAGGGTCGCCAAATTGTAACATGCAACCAGAAGAGCAGACGCAGATTATGACCGAAGATGTATTACGCAACACGTGGCAACACTAGAATATAAAAAAGGATAAGGGTACAAAAGTACAAGGGAATTACGTTTAAATACAAGTGTCCTGCTCGTCTGTCTGACTGTCCGTTGGTTCGAGATCCTCGTGCACAACGTTGACGTAGCGGTCTGAAAGGTGGACGAAGCAACCGTGTACCGATTACCACTTCAAATTCGATCCGTGCGCGCTAACTAGTTTCGGTCGCGTGTTACAATAGTACGCTGAGTGAACTTGAAGACAAATTCTCCCATTGGTTGCCCAAGCAGTAGGCTTGTAGCAGGCATGTGTGTAATAGATACGACGCGCGTGTAGTATATATGTGTGGATCATATATCAGAAATACCTAATGTGTACGGGGAAATATCTGCGAACATGTTAGAGCATGTGGCGACACATATATAGGTATACTGTGACAAAACTATGTATATGTATTTGCATATATATATATATATGTGAAGGTCACAGGTGTGTGCTTGTGTGTGTATACGTATATGCATGTTCACCTGACCCTTTCTGCTACCTTGGCGTGGTGGTCAGGCTTGCGTGCTGTTTAGATCCTGAGGGCTGTGCTGACTGTGACTTCGGTCCTTGCGGGTTCAACCTTGTCAGATTGGCCGATGGGGAGCAGCCAGACGAAAAGCAGTTGCGCGAGTGTCTGTGGATTTCTATCCATT
>QNGE01001507.1:21339-38785 GCA_008508345.1 Paragonimus westermani | reverse complement strand
GTGCTGTTGACGCCATTTTGGTTTTCGTTTGTGTAAGTCGTGTGCATGTCTTACTGGGCCTTTGGCTCACGTTTGTTTCTGTTATCTCCTTTTACAGGAATATCGTTGGAACCCCGTACTTCTGAGGAACGCTGTCCCCTGGTGTCTCCACGTTGCACAAAGTGGGTTTACGAGTGTATCGGGTACACGAAGCCAGAACGTCCGGCTTGCCTGTTACACAAGTAATTACTGCAGGGATATTTAATTTGAAGTTTCTCATATGATTGTTATTTTTGGCAACTTTTTTTACCGTACAGTCTGCTTACATTTTATCTTCGTCTACGTCTATTCAAAATTATTCTTCTATAACAAATTATGATGACCAAAACCGGTCGTCAAACAAGATCGACTGGTGTCAAAACCACTTGTTCCAGCTCTAAAGTAGATATTGAACGACCTGAGGGCAAATGCTCTAGGCCCAAAACTTGTAAAGGCCCTTCCAAAGATGTTGTTTTTAAAGAGGGTGAAGATAAACTGATAGTTTCCACCAGTACACCGCTGACTAAGAACTGCTCTATCCCCCTGGACAATGTATGGGCGGAGTTATTTCGTAAGGTACTTAAACTGAAAGCGGAACTTTCCAAACTAAAAACAAGCTAGGCTGTATTCGATTCCCTAAGGGAGAATCTGATCTCCCTATCCTACATCTTCAAGGTGCCGGAATGTCCCACGCTGGATGACTTAGAGAGCGCAAGCAGGTTTCCCAACACATTGACAACAGAAATCACAAAGCAGATGCGTTGCACATATAATGTCATCGTATTCAATGTGCAAGATAAGCTTCACCTCGATGGCATTAAGAAGATACTCACGAGGATTACCAATATAGACCTGACATCTTATACCTGCATTCGTCTTCGCGAGACGACTCAAAAGATCTGCTGCCTATTTTTGTCCAAATTCCAGAGCAAAACAACTGTGAGACAGTTCATGCAATGTCATGACCTCATGAAGTCCAAAACCTCTCTTAAACTGATAAGAATTATGCAGGATAGAACGCCGCTTGAGAGGGATTATCAACGTCGCTTATTGCGCAACGCTGTCACCTCCATGTGTGTGGCTCAGAACACATTCAAACAAGATGCGACAATGTCAAAGGGTGATGAATCGGGTCCTGATAAGTGCGTAGCCTTGTCCTGTTGCGCCACACCTGAGCCTGACATTGTCTTTCTTAAAAATACCAACAACACAACAGAGGATATCATACTAGCCGACTTGATTAACGTAACAGTAGATCTTGACAGTTCCAGCAACCTGCATTACGAAACAGTGATCCCTGTCGAGGAGTCAACTTCCAAACAACCGCATGTAAATGTGTGTACCTATATTGAACCAAATGGGACGTCGAAATCTCAACCTGTCAATGCGGTAGATAGATCAGACAGAGTATGGCTCAGATCATCTACCAGCCAGACACACGCCGGCACTCCAAATTTAAACTCATCCCAAAGGGACCCAAAACCCGGCCGTCAGTGGAGCACTGGCTTCAACAAACCTCCTTCCCAAATCTGGGAGTTACTTTTCATTTTCAAACTGAATATCATACCGGGAATTTAATGAGAAGTTGAAAAGGTTAAATTGCTGACTTCCAGGCACTTTGGGGGCAGCACCGTCTAATGAGCCCGGTGAAACATGCATCTCAATCGTATTGTGGGTGTTAACTGTAATAGTGGATTTATATCACGATAAACTGTGGCAGTGCTCGGAAAACAATGTGAATTAACTGGAGATTAATTACGCTGTCTCCGCAGGAAAGGGACTAATTTTGTGGGTGGCATAGTAAGCCCATTTGAATGCCCACGATTAATCTCCGAAACAAACAAGCCCAGTCATGATATTGTATAGCCTTTGACCGGTACATCGTCCGCCGTATCGCTGACCGTCGACCGACTAGTGGCAACTAAGCAGACACAAAACATCCCAGCAGCTTGTATGTCATCTTTCACCCGAAGAAGACGAAAAAGTTACGGGATAACCTTAGATGCTTGAGTTTAATGTAACATCTCAAGCATAGTAGTGCTCTTGGTACAAATGACGTTCTGTTATTGCCCGAGGAGCAGTCACTGGCGCCTACCTGGTAAGGTTAAGCCAAATTCACGGTAAATGGAATATTGCCTGCAGTATAGATTGATTAACAGGTTAGACACAACCCGTTTGCAGAACTTGCTGGCAAATTGGCAGCTGAAGCCTAATTGAATTGGATGTGGAGATTCGCAAGGGCTGTCAGGCGGTAGGTGAGCTACAGACACAAATTGCACGTGGTCTTTAGGATCCACAACGGTTGGCACCGAAGGCCTCCATCAAACTAACACTAACACGGTATTACGTCATACAAGGTTCCTCGGGAAACAGTTTGACAAGGCCAGAAGGTTGGGTACTCTATTCCCGATATATCACTCTAGGGAAATAGCCCTTTAAGTTTGCCGTACAGTCCGTGGGCACTACAAGAAAAATGGATGTCAGGACTTTGTGCCCCAGCGCGGCCGGAATAGCGTAAGCCCTGCCGTCTGAGGTCTCTACAGGTTTTGGTTTTTTATTATCTGGCGCATACTTGTGGATTACTTAATGTAGTGCCCTCATTGTGTTTCTGATGGGACAGTAAAGTTATTCTGCTTTGTTTCGTAAACTTGCGTTGTTGCAGACAAGGAATCTATGGTGACCACTTCCGAATGCTAGTTGTATTGATTCTCCAAGCCTATTACAGTGGATACACGCGTGTAGAACACCAGGAAGCTTGTTGTCGCAGCAAGAATGGTAATGATGCCGTGAGAGCTGTTGATGGCATTCTGTGTACGAAGTGCCGCAGAGTATCTACGCACTCCTTGGTATCATCGAAATTTTGGGTTTGCATTAATTGATGTGCGCTCACTCAAGTGCGAGTCGTTTGCTGAGGACGGAAGCGGAATTTGCGAATTGCCATAATTTACCTGTAGTATGTCCTGCGGCAGAAGAGTGTAACTTCATTAGGTCGACTCTGTTGGTGTCAGTCAGTCTCCTTGGACGCCCAGCAGGCGTTAGCTAGTGCACACGGATAAAAAGTGAACAACTATATCGGTATGAATTTCCACTGTGTTGAGAAAGTCACGGAGTCACCGAAAGAGGGCTATACCTGTGGCTCATGAGTTTTGCTGTGGTCTGTATTAAACTCACATTGATGCATTAAACCATTTTCTGTTTGATGCAATGTGAAATGGAGACCAAAATTTGACGCTCTGGACATTGTTGATGTCTTACTTGAGGGCCAGAAACTTACCGGATTCTCGAGTGTTGTATGCTTTTGTTCAATTCAGTCTGATTATTTCACACTGTCCTTTGAGAGAAAATTTTCAATGACACTGATACGAAAGGTTATATACCGTCCCAGGCCTCGTGACGTGAGCTGTTTTAAGTGGCTAGAACATTCTGATAGCACGCGGCCAGTTTCTTGGTTGTTTTCATTCACCAGGTAGGCGTGCCAGGTTAGCTTCGACCTCACACTTCGACACCCGCTTTTCCGGTGTATTCGAGAAAACTCGAGCGGGAAGACCACGCTGGTGGCAGCAGTCACGAATCCACTTATGTGATTCCGGCTAATTTCGACCATGAAACACGTAGTACTCACGCCAGCAGAACTGATCATCTGGAGGTTACCTTAGAACTTGTCAAAGATCGACCTTCCACTTAGTTACGGCCAGTGCCATCAACAGTAACTGGAGACCAGACATGTTCCAAACTGTTTGGTACAACAAACCCGCAGTTGAGTTTGTCTACAAACTGCATAAATCGTGATTTTGATAATGTTGATCCATTTTTAGGATCCTTGCATTGGTGCGACTGTTGTTAGAAGGTGGCCCTTTGTTTTAATGTCTTCCTTAACCAAACGGCATTGATCAATTGTGGCTCCCAATGATCACTGCGAGGTGGTATATAGCTGTTTCCACTTGGCTGGGCCACACCGGCACCACGCGTGTCGAAGAATCAAGTCGACGAGCCGTGAATAAACGGTGGATTGTAGCCCAAGCACTAATCCATCAGACCACGGGGTCGTGGTCATCTGGGTTGCTGGAGGGTATGTGAACAGGTTTCCTGAGCAGTTGTTCTTCTTTCCGCTCACAGGCTGAAATCGATCAACCGATTTCGTGGTTGGTGAACAAAGCAGCAAGCATCAACCACCGCCTCAGATTGTGTTGAGGAAGGGTTCTTGCAAACAGCTAGGGAAATCTACATAGGTTATACCAGACAGCGGGCCACACGGCCTCTTAAATATGTTGATCAGTCAACCGCTCTAGAGGTTTTACAACGGCATCCAAATGTAGGTGTGGATTCGTCCTGCTGAATAAATGAAGTCCCTGGAAGCGGCAATTATTTGAAGAAAACCATGCTCTTTGACAATTGTGGACCTGCTGGTTTCCGGTACCCAACATGTGTAGATCAGACGCGTGCATTGTGTACCCGAGGACCAAGTGGGCGGACGCGGCTGACTGAAATCTGGCAACCTACGGAGACTCACTGCAAAAAATGTGACCGCCGTTTTTATTTGGTCATACCTAAAGACACGTACGGTAGTTTTTCCGCAGACAGCTCAAGCGACGTCCGTTTGTTCCTCGAATTATAAATTCGCACGCTGGTTTGATATGCTACTCACTTGTCCGCGCGGTTGAATACCCCATATGGCTAGACAAAAAACCAACAACAAAATTGAAATGAGTTCGTTGTTAATAGGGTAGTGTTCGCCTCACAGTTAAATGGACCCTATAAGAGGCTGCCTAGGTGGATAAGAGCATTGTGGTCTTGAGTTATCAGGTTGTATCGTACCAATAACTTCTCTAACACACGTTCAAGCAGTGAGTCCTTGCTGCTCAAACTAGTTAATGGGCGGTCCATACAGTAGCCTGTAGATGGAATGAGCCACCATTACTTCTGTGTAAAAATATCCATGCCAACAGTGAATCGTTTACCCCGGTTTTTAAATTTACATTCACCAATCAAATTGACGTGGCAAAAGTGGGAGTGGTCGGCTAACGTTCCACAATTCAATGGGTCGCCAAACCTGGGTATTTGACAGTCAGCTATGAATCTTGATGGAGTTGCACAGGGTTGACTGAAAAGTGATCTGAGGAACGATGGACACCCGGTAAGCTGCTCGTAACCGAACCGTTCCGAGAGGTCAAGAAAAGCATCTTCTTCATCAGCACCAACAGAAGCAAGTTGCGTTGTCGATGAATATCTGGTGGGCGCGCGTATAAAGCTTCAGTGAGTCGAGAGTGAACGTCGAACCATTGGTATATCAGGTCCGAGTCATCTGACCGACACGAACTGTCCCTTCATCATTTTTTTCAAACGGTGTACTTGGCCAGCGAAAACGAATATTTCATCCAACCCACTTCAACAATTGCCTACCAGGCCACTTATCCGGTTCAACAGACATTCGACACGGAAGTTAGGCCATCAGATGATTGCTGTCACAATCTGATAACTGTGAGAATAGACGTCGCTGTTAGGTCGCCAAACGTGAGATCTGGATCGACCAAAGTAGCCAGGGTTGAAAGTAGCAACAGCGTGTTGGCTGGTAACTGTCGTTGGTCCCCAAAAATTTCAAGTTAACCCGCGTAAGGTGACGAACACTGATTTGAATCGCAACCTAACAACCACAGTCAGCTAATTTCAGATACGAAGGAAACCACTAGGTTATATGTGCAATGGGAAGTATAACTGTGATAAATACGTGGCGCCCTGGAGCATAAGAAGTACACCCGGATGACAGCATTGAGAAGGGTGTCAATTGTGCCATCAAAAAGTTGAGCTCAGGTTAGATTGTGAATTACAGTCTCCGACGTGCGTGGCGCTAATGAGACGGGACGGAGACAAAACAGCTGTTCACCAGTTCGTTGGTGGCCGTTGGAACCAACTATTCTCGGAAACCCCTCGTAACCGCCTCCGATACCATGATGGGCGCTTAGTGCCCCGCAGGCCAGAAGTGAACGGACGACCGATCGCAGCTTGAGAGGGAGATATTTTTGTTGAGGACCAAAGAAGTTAATTCGTTAAATATTCAAGTGAGTTAAGTTCAAGTGGTCCATATATAAAGTGAGAAAACCAACGAATCTACCACGCAGTACACCCACCAGTGATACCTCAGCTGACTGGAGCTATGTGCAAGAAGTAAAATGACGTGAAAAATTGGGGAAGTGGAAGCAATTTTGATTGAGGGTTTCGTTATCATATCAGCTTCTGACAGAATAAATTGGAGGAGATGGTGGATACCCGGATTCAGCAGCTGGTTTTGACTAAGTAATTCGTGGACCATTGGTTAATATGCATGACAAGAGCTTCAGAGAAATTAGCCAGCCAACTTTCGCAGAGGATCTCAATCCGTCCACACCGTTGTTCACTGAAACGATACAGGGAACTTGGCGATGGCGTCAAGGAAAGCGTTTTTATCGACTTGGTCTGACTGCAATATTCTCTGACTTCTCAACTGGGGTTACTTCATGGCTGAACGATGGGTAAGCATTGGTATTCATCACTGGTGTACCACGTTAGATGATGAACAATAGAAGCCTATAATGTTTAGCATTATCACGTGTGCTCGCATATCCCTAAATTAAAGGGGAAGTTTAAATTTAATAGCATTCCCAATCTGTTAACGCCATTCACGTGCACAATCGACGCAAACATGAACTGTGATTTGGCAAAAACTATTCAGCAGGATCAAGCAATCCGACTGCCATGAATAAGATATAAAATGTGTCCTACAATTACTGGGCAGGACGACAATGTTAACACACATATTTTGATATGGAATAATCGACTTTTCTACCGGCTCACTGGACCGCATTTCTCTTTAACCGTTCAAATGACTTCGACTTGCTGTAGTTAGCAGATCGGGTCTAAGGTTGTCCACTGTGTTTGTGCAATCGACCCATGACCCGTTGCTCACATCTCCCCGTCTCAAAAGCCACAAAATTTGTGGGTAGTTCACTCGGTCTGAAGAAGCTTTTGCCAAGCGTGTGACGGTATCAATGAGCCAAATTTCCGAATGTTCAATGTCTTCGTTTGAGAAATTTGAAACACTGAGTTCCCCTTATCCAGTTCATCAAGATAGCAAGAAGACATACATTGCGAGATGCAAGCATTTCGTTCATTCTCATCAGTCGGTTACATAAAACATTCGGTTATATAGGTTGAGCGCGTGGCGTCAAAACAATGAAATGAACGAACTTCACTTGGTTTCAATCAGGCTTCATTGCGTGTATTACCCTGTAACCGTGATCATTCTAAAAGACGTGATATGTGATTTTATCTCCCTCGCTGCAATAACGAAGGCCTGTATAATACTTACTAGCCTTCTGGGGTGAGCCGTATGTAGCCACTATAATGAATGATATCTTGATGGCCGCATTCATCTGTACATTTTCTATGATTTTGGTTTTTACCTACTTTTGTTTTAGTCAAGCTACCCATTTTGTAACATTCGGCCCGGGGCCAAAATCACAACTCGCTCCGTGCCTCGCTAGTTTGACGTGTCTCTCTGCACTCTCTATTTTCCAGGGTCGGCAATGATACACAAAGTCAACGCGCTGAGACTTGGCTTTTCATTGTCGATCGATTGTCGATAGTGATAACTGACAGAGTTTCATTTCAGCGAATCAGTTACAACAAATGGAAAGATAGAGGAACATTGGCTTGCCTTTTGAAGGTGATTATATCATGCATCAAACTACATAATGTCCAGTGAATTCGATTAAACGGACATCCAGCGCTGCTGTACTTTTGTGTTAGCTCAAACCCAGAAACTGCCTGCCCCTTCAATCAAAGGAGATTGGTCTTTCAATGCTATCTCACATTGTGTTTACCAATTTACCAGTAACTACAAAGAAAGTTACGTAGTCAGAACCGAGAGGTGCTTGATCTCCAGAGTGAAGGAACATTCGCCCAAATGGGTGCAGCGCTCTGTACTACAGAAGGACGACAATGTCGTTGAAACACGCAAGCAACCAGCATCCGCAGTCGCAAGCCACGTCGTGACCGCTGGTCACGTTATCGACCCATGATCAGAATCCTATTAAGTCAGCCCAATCCAAATTTTTCCGGTTTGCTGAGGCCGTCGCAACCAATCGACTGAAGCCGACCCTGTGTGTTTAGAAACAGTTGCTCTTAAGCTTGACTCCTCCTTGGACTTTGTGGCCCTTCGTAACCCACCGACTGACTGCACGCCCAGTTCCCTAACTGCCCGATATAACAGACTCGTTTCATGTTTGTGTAAATTTTGTAATGCCTAGTCAATACAAAATGCTCGCATTCACCAGTTTTCGTGTTCTAACGGCTTCGTTCAAACAAGAAGTGTATATATTGTCGGTTGGTAAAACAGGTTCGCGAAAAGGTGAGCAAAAAATGGGATGATGACAGAACAAAAACGAAGACGAGCGTATAAATTACCTATTGATACTCTGACTCGTTCAAACAAATGTTTGGGCACATACAAGTGTTTGTAGTATAGGGAGCGCGAATGACACCTTCAAATATGGCCAATGGTAAGTTAGTGAGGTTGTCACAACTCGGAGGTAAATAATTGTGGAGTAGATAATTTCGGAGGCAACCGTAAATTTCTAGGTAAAACTTGGTTTAGAACTTGAGTGTTTCATTCAGCTTTGCACTGACTCAACCAATGACATTTATTACCACGAAACCCATGAATTGTATACATTTCTCCAGTCTAGACTCACTGTTTACTACCCGCGAGCATAGATATCTAGCGCTGAATTGCGCAAAGTAACTGGCGGCAACAGATGTGATCCGGGGAGCGTCTTGAAGTTGATGGATACGTTTGTATTTTAGTATTACCCAGGGACAAAATTGCACTATACCACTTGGTTGCAGCACATATTCTTCACCTCACACGCTTTTCGGGGTTCACCGAACCTCATTTAAGCAGAGGAAGGTGGGTTTTAATTGACGCTCAAGCGTGCTTATGCCTCAGTGAGACCACGGTAGCAACCAAGAGGAGGAGGAAGAAAAGCCCGAGGTGGGCTTCAGCCCATTCGGCAGCACTTAAAGTTGCGCCGGGTGTGAAGTGCGTGGGACATTCGAGTGCGTTGAACAACGCTCAAAACGGTCCAGGCTAAACGACCTTGACGAATGAATTATTAGACGAGTCGTTCGGGCGGGAGCACGCATTCACTGTGTGCTGTTAGTTGCACGACTGAAGGAAGTGGCGCTGAGTTCACATCAGGCCTCTTGTAGCAGGCGTACACAAAATCATGCGTACAGAACAAGCAAGCAATAAAACGCGGCTGCTACGTGGTCCTTAGGGAATCCACACGATCACTGATCAATACACGTGTCCGTTGATAGTGGTTACCCTCAAACTATTTGATCCGCAGTGAAGAGGGACAAGGCGTCAGAATGGGTGGGGACGTTCGTTTGGTGACCGCACAACAAGAAGAGGTTCTGAATGTGGGAAATACCCGGTTATTAAGTTGTGACACAAAAGAAGGCGGAACAAATTTGCTGCTCCTGTGCGTTTCCGGAAGTCCCTATTTCACTCCATAATGGGATGGGGAAATCGTCAATGTCATTAAAGGGCAAGCAAACACGTCAAAGCGACTGATTGCAGTAGGATATCTTCATGCTCCCCAGCATTGAATGACACATACTGCTCCCACCTTCTCCTGCAAGTAAAAGTGCGTTCCCAAGCCATATCCCTGTTGGCTATTATCGAAACTTCTCACCTACCTGGTCTTGATGGTTGCACTAAAACACGGAGGGGAAGATATCCCTCTACTTCTGCTTAATATTTATACACTTTCTCCATCAGGTTACTTCCACCTTCATTGGAAAAACTCTACAATTTAGCCCCGCTATAAAAGTGGCTCGCGACATGAAGTCAGCAATTATCGTCCCATTAACCATATTTCGATTTGTTCTAGGGTGTTGGAAAAGATAAAATGTCACATGGTCGAATTCCTGTTATGACGAAACCTTATAAACCACTCCTAGCATGGGTTTCTCAACAAGCGTTCTTGCATGAAACGCCAGCTAGAATTTCTCAACTATGTGACAGAATCTACTGACGCCGGTGAGGCGATAATCATTGTATTGTTGGACATGGCGAAGGCTTTCGATCGTGTGCCTCATAAGCATCCATTGGTATACGTGATTCAGTTCTTAGCTGGTTTACTTCAAATCTTACAGGCCACACACAAACAGTGAGAATAGGAGACAACGGCTCAACGCAGAGATCAGTTACTAGCGGGGTGAAAAAAGGAAGTAGTATGGGACCGTCAATATTCGTTATGTACATGAACGATATGTATTTCAAGTTAGCAAGCATGGCAAATTATTACTATTTGCTGATGATGTCAAACTTGTCTACAGATTTCCTCCAAGGTATCTAAATCCAAGTTAAGAAAATATACGGAAGGACCTCATGCCATCAGAGATTTGGTGTCAAACTTGGCTGATGAAATTTTCAGCCGATAAATCCACTATCGTTTTGCATGGTTGTCACGTACCAGATGGCTCTACAAAGCTGGACGGTCACAGCATATCAACCGCCAACTCAGTACGTGACCTGGGTTTACGCCACTCAAACTCATTTGACTTCGCAGAACGTATATCGTTCCTAGTTGCTAAAACCAGGAGAATGACAGGTTACACTAAACACTCATTCTTCCTACCTGCTGCACTATGTGTACGACCTCAGTTCGATTACTGCACGTTCATATATGGCCACCTACGCAAGTCTGATAGGCTAACTCTGGAAAGCCTCCAACGTGCATTCACGAAAAGCTTATTGCGTTATCCGTCTTCTCTGAGCTACAGAGAACGCTGCCGCACGCTTGCACTCGATCCTCTCTGGTTACGGCGACTCCAGCTCAACCTTTCACTCACGTTCAATTTTTCCTAGTGAAATATTCCTACATTTGGAACAAACTCCCGTATGCAGTAAGATCCAGTAAGAATATACACCAATTCAAACGAAACTTAGGAACTTTCCTAACAATGACGAACGTCATGTCCATTTCCAAGTTCTACTTGTCTGAGAACGTTATCTTTGAAAACGGACCTAATAACACCAGACAAAACCCTGTTTCGCGTGATGTTAAGTCACGCACCCCTTGAACCGATCAAGACTAACGCTTTCAGGACAGATATTTTACTTCTAGACTTGCCGGTGCACAAGAAAACCTGTCCATAGTCAACATGCATAAGTGTCAATATACATGCCCGTTGATCGCGCTCTCCTGAGTGTGTTTCTCACAAATGCGTCGAGAAATATAACATTATTATTATTATTATTAATCATTCTGGTACACCCTCACCCCATACTTATTGATAGCCTGTGTATCTGTGTTGTAAGCCACCATGTAAAAGCTGTGTATGCTGAAATTGTTTGGAAGAAACTCAACCTGTTCGTCCCATGATTGCGTACTAGACTTGAGTCGCAACTCCTCCTTTTTCTCCCCTGATAGACCACCGGGCAACCTCTCGGTGTTGACAAACATTGTTCACATTCTATATACCGGCCGTACAGAAATAATTGACATTTACATCCGGCAGTAATCGTATACCAGGAAAAGCTTATAATCGATCTCTTCCTGTGCTATTTGATAATGACTGTTAGCTAATGGTATATATTTCATCAATTAACGCAATGCTATTAACTTCACACAGAAGGTTGTGCCAGAATACCATATGTTCCATTGTTCGTCGTAGTTCACTTGGTCAGTTTCACGTTCTCCCGTTTATCGCATGATTCCGCTCTCCGTTCTTGGTTTCACTGATATATCCCGCGCGAGAAAACATCCCACCCCACCCGGACACGTGAAATTCCGCAATGGTTGAGCATATCGTGAGCTCCTCGAGATTCTCAGGAAGTTGAGCGACGAATGACGTCCGGTCTAGAGGTCCATGCATTCCTCGCGAAAGTATATGCGTCCCTACCTCGCCCACACCATGAAAACTTTTCTGCACATTTTCCCGGGACTATCTACATGGAATAGTGATCAAATTCTTCGCCAATACACCTTCCCCATCCCCAACCACTCGTTTTTGGCACGACCTACAGCATTAGGTCAGTGATCACCTTGTAGAGTCCCAATTGATGTAACAGATCAATTATCTTATCGAATTGTGCAGATCTCTAGCACTATCGTCTCAGAACTATGTAGCTCGAAGTTTTTGCCTAAACTTGTATTCTCCCTTCATATAATGCGTCCAGAAACATACCATCATTACGTTGTTGCGTGCTGCCGGCGTTACGTTTGTTAGACGTCTTAAGTGAGAAAGCACTACTTCAGCCTGTCATGAGGTGGAGGATGGTCGAACAACCGCAGTTTTAGACTATTTTACAGCAAAACATCCTAATCCTTTTGCAGTCGCAAGTCGGAACACCCTCCGGCAAGAGTTGCCATGGGGTCACACGTCTGCGGATTCACTCTGTCGACGCTACTCTCACCGCCAGTTATCGTCGATCCGTTTGAGGCACGGATACACAACAACTGAGGTCGGATGCAAGGCAATAAAGTTTCGTGGGTTGTTACGGTATCAACGATGTTAACAAAGTCTGCACCACAACTAAAAATAATCCTATGCAGCTAACACCTATGCATCACTAAGACTAAGTTGGCATAAAGGTGAGCTTCTGCGGTGGAAGAGGAAGATAGAAAAGGTACAAGAGCACAAAAAGAAATCCAGGATGGTGTACAGACGATCTGGGTGTAAACCTGGTTCTGCGAACATAAGGCGGCTATAAGACGGTCTTCTGTAATGCACCATGGATACAGGACATAGTTTAAAGGGATTCTGGGGCAGAATCATCATAGTCGCCCCGGGGCTTTCTTTAGCTATATTAAAATTAAAGGAATCATTAGGGGAGGGTTGAGTGGCATGTTGAGAGGGCAACGTTGTTGTATCACCGCTACGAAAAGCGGAGTTTTACTGTAGGTTTTTTGAGGCGGTACACATTTCGCCCTCTGCAACTACCACAGTCAGACTCAGCACTGAGATTGAGGAGGACCAGTGATGAAGGAATTCGAAATTGGATAAGCAAAGGTTAAGGACAGACTAGATAGAGTGGACTTGAACAAGGCGATTTGGCCGGACTGTGGCTATTTAATGATACAGGAACCCCTCAGTGGTATTTTGCCGAAGCCTCCCACTCTGTCGTTCGATCTCCCCCTCCAAAAGGCAATTATCCCAGATTATTGGAGTAGAACAGAGGGTTGTACTGACCTACAAAGGGGGTAAAATACTCGAGGTAGCAATTACCAGCCAGAAAGTTTCATATTAGTTGTCCTGAAGCGGCTGGAAAGAATTAGTAAGGTAGGATTGTGAGGTATCATGTAGAGAATACGATTCTTTCCGTAGAAAAACATGGGTTCGTGAGGTATGTCTTGTCTCACCAAGCTGATTTGCTTTTTTGGATGAGATCACGTAGAGGTTGGATATAGGGGGCAGAAAGTAGGAGTGTGTTACTCGGACCTTAGGAGGCCATTCGATTCGAAGAACAAGAGCTGCTAATCCTCAAACCGGAGACCTTCGATGTCACTTCAGAGCTGCGAAGATGGATATAGAGCTTCCTGAGGAGTCCCACCTTCTACATAGATATAGCAGAGAGAAGGTCCACAGAAGGTGCGGTGTTTAGTTGGATACCCAGGGGTTCAGTGTTCGGACCACAACTCTCTCAACTTTTCATCAGTGATCTCACTAAAAACCTGAAAAGTCCACGATATACTTTCGCAGATGATAAGACTGGGGGAAATCCCGACAGCACGCGCATGCAGGAAGTCCCGAGTACCGTTCGGAGGTGGTCAAGTAAATAGCAGTTACCAGTGAATGTAGACAATTTCATTACGCTGCTGCTAGGGAACAGCCGGAGTCTACCGGAATTTTAATGGGGAGGGTAAGAAGATGAAGCTAGAGAAGATGGAGGCGACCGAGGACTTGGGAGTGCTAACTGAGTGGAACTTCAAAGTTTCCAAGCGGTGTTCAAAGCTGCCGGAAAGGGAAACAGAATGCTGTGCAGGTTAACGAGAAATGTTCTCGTCAAAATGGCTAGAAGTGCTGCTGTCTCTTCATAAAGCGTATATAGGGTCACATCTGAAATTTTGTGTGCAGGCTCAGAGCCTGCATACGGTTAGATATACAAAGATACTTGAAGTAAATCAAAGGTGTTCCGCAAGGCTGTCGGAGGAATGGGGGGGAGTTGGTAGAAACCGGTTGGTCTGTATACACATTCAAACATTGGAAGCCACGGTCTTAACTGGGAGAAGAAGAGATTTACTACACCGGTTGGGGTTAGCCCCCTCACATTTCGCGTTAATAACCGTTGGAGCATGACTATCTACTGCGCAATGTCCTCTGAGAGTGTGACAAAGTCCGAAAAAGAGCCGGATGATTGTTAAAAAGTTTCTTCTCGGACGTGTCCTGATAGCTTCTTACGACTGAGTTCCCCCAACACCTATCTCCTCACAGATTTAAGTCAGTCGACCTTTTACCCCCATTTTTCACAGTTGTTATATCTACTTTCAACTTTTCTGATTGTTTTTATTAGTATCTTTTTGTGGAGTCACTCGTACCATACAAATTTATAGGTCTTAGGAGTCGAGCCCATACTGGTCTTACGTCTTTTTATTGTTTCACGTCCTTTCAGTGGAAGGGTAAGCTTTTCTGCATCGATAGTTACTGCAAATTTGCTGTGCTCTGGTTGCAATGAAAGCTTTAACTGTCGGGTTTTATGCGGTACCCCACGTGATCACCTACTGAGAGTAAAAAAATCTTCTCCTGTCGTCGAAGGACTGGGCGTCCTCAAAGGTTCACTGGTACAAGAAACCGGACAACTTCTGGTTCAAGCCGATTCGTCCTGAATACCGAACTAGAATGAACTTTATTATACTATTTATTGCTATGTATTATACTGTTACATACTGCATATCATATAATCCAGGTCTCACTGGAAATTATATATGCTGATTGCCCTCACTTGTGCGTGTCACACAAATGTGTTGGTAAACATACATCATCCGTAATGTCATACTTACTCCAGCTTCCTGTTGAGGAATTGGTCCAAAACGGATTTTATCATCGCCGGATATTGTAAGCTATTCTGTGGCATTCATCCTCTAGTCCTGATCTGAATAAACATGTTTTTGTGTTTGAACTTTCGAGCTTCCCTGCCAGAAAGTATCTGTTAATCATCCCCACTTTTCTAATTTTGTCCCCTCTCACGTCAAAGAATTTTCCCTGTTTTTCCTCAGTGGTGCAGAACCTGATGTACCGTTCGCTTGGCTGTCAAGACTTTCAAGGGGCGGCCCAGAAAATTTGAGTTGAATGATCTGGCGAACTCATCCGTCATTTGTGTATATAGTATCTGCATTCAGCAATTGATTGAGATAGCCTTTAACTGGTTATCGAAGTTTTTGCACGCTGAGGACGCCCTCAGTGCTCTACTGAGGTGAGTGAAAAGTTTGTTGGTCATCAGCAAGGTAAAGTTCTCTCTCAGGCCTCAGTGGGAATGTAATGTGCCGCTTCAAACATCAGTAAAAAAACACGCAAGTAGTTTCGTGTTTTGAGTAATGCGACTTGAAGCAAAATGTGTAACCAGCCCTCAGTATCGCTGCAAGGCCGCGAAGGAAGTCAAACTTATCTACCGTGCATTGCGCCATCCCGAAGGTCGTGAGGAAATACAGTTCTAAAGACTGATACAAAACGTCAGCTGAGTTTCTTGAGTTACACTTTCGCGAACAGAATGAACTAGGCCGAGATACGTTTAGTTTCTGGAAACAGTAAGATTCTCATGGCGACTGGTGCAGCAAAAACAAGTGACGAAATGCTTCATTTCTGTGTCGTATAGCGAGGGACACTGAAATATATGGTCTGCAGTTCCATTCATACCTGCCACATGAGCACAAAATGATAGCTACGCACCGTACAGCTATGAGTCTAACCCCGGCTTTCGTGAATTTTTTGTGATAAGAGAGCTATCTGATCAGTATTTCCAGATCCACCTACGCTATCCTTTGAATTTGAATTTGCTACAACTCGTTGATATGCAAGTTAGTGTGTTGGGCGACTTGCCGCAACATCGTCCGGTGCTTTGCAATGGATCTGCCTCAAGATTATTTTTGTGGACCAAACCTCCCAGGGTATCAGCGCTTTAGGCGCCAACAATGGGAATGATGCACCACAATTCCAGTACCGCTTAAATCCTCTGGATGGACGAGGAGATCTGACAGGCAATCATCTCATGTGTCGATTTGTGTGCAGTTACATTGAACATTATTTCATGTTCGTCTTTCTAGCACTTCGACATTTTGACTTCTGCCTCCTCGTTCGGTGGTAAAACCAGTAAGTAAACTATGTTTGCAGATTCAGCCATAATCTCACTCCAGCTTCCGAACTGCGTTAGTGTAAGACCTAAGCCTACAACTTAAAACTCGGAAGAGCCGGGATCGCGAGGATTCAAGCGGGGTTATCTCCCCAAATTATAAATGTAAAACATGACTAGACTGAGTGCTTTACATGATTTCGTTCCCTATGGGGTACCTCTGTCAGATATTAGGACTTATCCAGCCGATATACTTACCATAGAAGTAACAGAAGGGTCGTACTCTCTGCAGATCTTCAGAAAAGCTTGGTTAACTCAACATTTTACGTTGGTAATACCACCGCGAGAAGATTTCTCACCGTTACTAACGGGCGTCCCCTAGTTGTTCGAACAATGCTGATCCCATTGGCAACGCCTGTCGATGGGCTGGATCTAGTACAAACGCATCTGCAATCCAGCGAGCGTTGATGTATTCTCAGCCTGCCAAGAGACTGATTTGGGCCCAAAAGGTCATAACGGCGAGATTCATATCAATAAAATGCTAAGGCGCAGGAAATTAATCGTAAACTGAATAGAGAGAAATAACAACAAACCACGATTAGGAATCAACCGAATATGCGAATTCTGAGACTAACGGTTCACACGGATACGACTAAGTGCAACAGCTAAATAATGATGGAACGATGAAGGACGAATGGAACCAAGGCACACAAACAAAGTCCCAGAAGTGGGAAGTAAGAATGAGCAGACTGCGTGGGAACAGAGCTCAACAAGCAAACAGTATCAACTGTTAGCAATACACCCGGATTAAAAGTAATGGAAGAAACGATTTGCCACGCGCGTAATTCAATGGTCCTGTGATTTCATTGGGAGCGCATTTCCTTTCGTACCCGCGAAACTCAAATTGGCATGGACTAAAAATGCACCGACTGACCTTGAGATGCAATTTTCTCATTGGGCAATGGGCTATCCCGGAGGGGTTGGAGAAAAGCACAAATAAATACAATTATATGCACATATAAGTGTACACACGAGTATGTATATACACGTATGTATGTGCAAATAATTGTGTATAATAATGAATATGTATATATAAGT
>QNGE01001507.1:0-13543 GCA_008508345.1 Paragonimus westermani | reverse complement strand
TCAGGAAGAGATGCCAACCATCTTCCAACCCCCAACCTGGAGGACCAGGAGACTGTAGTTTGTCAGACCTCTACCTGTTGGCCTGCCTGGTATGAGTAACTCTGTCCAGTTTAGCCCAAAAGGTCATAGAGATGCGCAAGCCGTCACACCACCCGTTAGTTATGCTGAGCAATGAACGCAGCCGTTCCTCTAAATCACGCTATTTGAAAAGTAAAGGGAAGGTCGTAAAGCGCTGAGCCACGTTCAGGTGTGAAGAAGGACGTACTAAAGCGGTTATTAATGTAAGCAAAAATACTACCAGGTTGAAATTTTGATTCTCCGATGTGTCAACTGTAGTTGCCCGACAAAGGGAACATATGCCGTTTCGCAAACCGTACATCTGTGAGCTAGCCGTTCGCAACTTTTGCTGATTGCGCCAGTTATGCTATGTTTGCGAAAAAAATTGAGTTGGGTTCTCGTATTTTTTTCCACTTGAACTACATTCTCCTGACTTGATCGTGATCAGATGATAGAGTCGCAGACCCGAGTGGTGAAAATACCAGCCACTCGCTTTGCAGCGCTAGGGCCGTCCACTTCTTTCGATCTGCCATCTGCGATTCACCCAAATGCGAATACCTCCGACTTTTTGTACGTCCCCAAGCCAGTCTTCTCCGCCTGCTACAAGTCGAATAAAGACAAGTTTACAAGTGATATGACATTCCGAGATCACGGAACGGAGGTCCACCCGCTTTTTCAGAACCTGAGCTCAGTGGGACGTTTTCGCTAAACCAACTATATCATGCTCACACGGCACAGAACGCCAATTTTTTGCTAATAAGGTTGAGAAATTTAAAAGACCCTATTGACATCTGTACCATGCTTTTAGGGTAAATCGGGTGGTATCTGAATCTGGAGTTGGAACCAGTTATGAACGGACGCAAGAGTTTGGCCGACCTCGAACACGATTTGGTCATGGTTCGGCGCCTGGACGAGGCGCCCCGCTTAATTCATGCAATACCAGCTTTAAGCCGCAGTTTCCTAGGCGGCCCGTGCAAACCGAACCAGCACATACGAAATAATAAGACTTGCTAATTGGCATCATGATACCGCAGCAGAGAAGGTTTAGGGTCCTTAACCCCAGCGCATGCAGTGACCGCGTGTTTCTACACCAATTCATACCCCTTTGATGGGTTGTGTAGACGTTCAAACGGCACGGACTGGTAGCCAAAAAGACACAAGGCAGATGGGCTATTGATGTCAGCCAGCCAATCGTGATCAATCCAACAGCATATATATCCGACACCCCTCCCACTCTTAGAAGACACGTCAAGTCTCAGGGTGATATGGATCAACGGGCGTCGATGCGTGTTGCAACCGTCGGCACCGTCCCTATATCGACGCACACAATCATAATGAGCTTTTGAATTAATGAATGTAGAGGGCCATCAACCCGCTCGGATGGCGAGACCAACGTTTGGGTGTTTGTACCGTCTTTTACGACACTTAATTAGAGTTTCGAAAAGTATCTGTAAGATGATGAAGTCGGAAAACTTTCGGGCTAAGGATTTTCAAAATCGTTTGTAGGATTAGTTCCTACGGGTATGAAGTATTTGAAGGGTTTTACTTAGAGGCAACATTACACTGAAGCTACACTACTACCCTGCTAAGGCAGCTGCATGGGCTGAGTGTATGGCGACTGTCGTGTGTTTTCACAAGACACCGGTGGCCACGCTCCTTGTATTCGTTCACCGTTTTCTGGTCGATCACTATTTTTCTTACATTCTGTCTTCCCTGATGGTGATTACGAGCTTTCCTTGAAGAGAATGACACGACCATTCGGATCACACACGACAAACCGCTTCTCTCGCAAACCTCAATCTTGACACACCAATAAAGCTCAATATAGTTTGCTCGTGTGTACGCCTCACTGCCAAACCTTTGCCCATAGGCACCTTGGTTCCAGTCTGTGACCTATTATATTCAGTCGTGTTCACATGGACCGTTTGACTAGGAATGTGTGAAGTTGGCAGATTCAACGTCGAGTTTTCAATATTTAATGTTTATTACTCAATGGTTAGTTAATATTCAGTAATATTTTCCATGTGTTCCACGACGGACTTCCCTGTTTAGCTGGAGTCGGTTGCTAATCGTACTTAAAATTGGTGCTCACTGCATCGCAGACGCGATTATTCTGGATTCGGCCTATCGACAGGCGTTGTGAGTAGAGTGAGCATAGGTCGAATGATCACCGGACGTGATCGACTAGTGTCTCCGAACATTCATGTATGATAGCAACGTTTGAGATGAAGTTTGCGGCGATGAGTGCTTAATGATGAAACGTAAGGCCTACGCAAGTCGGAATGTCTTTCATCATGTGAATTCTCCTGTTCTTCTTTTCCTAAGTTGTTTTGGCTTTGGCCTTTCGTACCCAACGCTACACGTTTCTTCGACAGTCTCTAGCGAAACCTCAGTTCTCTGATGTACTACAAAGAGCCTAACAATGCACTACAGCCATTTGCTCAATTTGCAACCTACCAGTGACGGAAGATGCAACCGGTATTAATGCCAGGGAGAGGCGAGTGTTTACTCCTGACTGACACTTCCGACCAACGGTACTTCACTGTTCATCCTTTCCTATCAACAATATCATCGCTTACTAAATTACGGTGGGGAGGAAACAGATATGAATATGGACAGCACATGGGATACCTTGTCATCCATCTGTTTTTTCAGCAGCCGATGGCCTTCAGTAGATAACCTATGGAAAGGGACCAAAAGACGCAGACTCGTTTGAGTGTTCTGCGCTGCTTGTGGGTATCCCGTTGCGTTAGACTCACGCAGTATTTTACGCATTTTCTCGCGAAAATCTGGCGGTGACATTAGGCAACGAAGCTGAGAAAGCTCGCCGGTGACTGACCTAAATGGTCAACCTCTATTCGGCCACATTCATCATTGCAAGGAACATTAACAACCCCAAGACACGTCTTACTCAGACACCGCCGTGT
Organism: Paragonimus westermani; assembly: GCA_008508345.1. Taxonomy (NCBI): domain Eukaryota; kingdom Metazoa; phylum Platyhelminthes; class Trematoda; order Plagiorchiida; family Troglotrematidae; genus Paragonimus; species Paragonimus westermani. Next base: position 10,559 of record QNGE01001507.1, on the reverse strand, counting down.
TCAGAGTAGTTACGACATAGCAGTAATTATTACAAGAAACAGTCACAAGTTCTTTGATTGCATCCGTTACATTTAATTGCAGGGACTCCGGAAGAGGATGGAGTTTTCATCATGAACTGCATCGCTCTGCTGTTTTAGTGCAGAAATATGTACTTGCATGCAACTAGTCGATCGAACTTTGAGGTAATCTGTGCCGACATTAATGGCGTCTCGAGTGACCCGTCCCTCAACTGTGGCGGAGATGTGAGATAGTCACTGTTAAGTTAGTGTTTTGCTTCGGTCGGAATGATGTCTACCCGGTTGGTAAAATCTGATTCAATCACAGGTAATCTGTGCAGAACTTCCTACAGTTTTCGAAGCACAGTCCAAGTCTTTTCTTACGGTCAACAACTGCGGTAATATCCGCAGGAGTTATGTTTGGTTGCTGCTGCAGAACACATTCTCATCTGTATGCCACCTCAAAATTGTATAAAAAACAACCGTTTCAAAATATCAGCTGCCAGCTTGTCGATGGACTCTTAACTCGTACGAATTGCTACATTGTGGAGCAAACGTTTCTTTCAAAAGCAAGAGATTTTCTTCTAGTGACCTCGGACCATAAAATTCAACCTAGCTTGGTACTTCCTGACTTTTGAGCAGTATCAAGGGTATTATTGTCAAATTCCAGCGTTTAAAATGTCAATGCTAACCTTGATGTTAATGGCCTTCGAAATAAAGTTCGAAGGGAGACAGTGGGTAGGATTGTTTTGTTTCATGGATGGCTTCTTATGGGTTTGATAGGATAAAAATGGGAAACATTCAAAAGTGATGGTAACCGTCTTCATTGAAACTTGCCTCAGTTCACCCAAGTGTTGGCCAGATATAGTTGAAAGCATAGGCCTGTGATGATTCTGGATGACGGCAAACATTTTCAGAAAAATCATAACAGCCCAACTACCTCTGAATACCGATTCTTCTCCCCTCATCGACGGTTATTAGATCAGCCACTTTCACAATCAACGCAACATTTCTATGCTACCTGTCAGTGCATAGAGAATCTTTAAAAAGTAAACTGAGTGCTTTTTAGCTGCCACTCATATGGTAGAAGATTAAGCGCCACCAGGCGTTGCGGATTCGAGGTGCACAACCTGACTACGCTTCTTTTCTGCTATGTACATGAATACCTGCGACGTGGAAAAAGTAGACGAACGCACGAAATCACGCAGCGTTCGCACATAAGGCCCGAATGGGAATGCTGAGTATGGATCCAGCATGCCATGTGGTCGTGTGCACGCATACAGATGGTTAGCACGATCCAAAGGAGGCATGGAAAACGATGGTTGTCTTGATAAACAGATTGGGAATAACACAACGTTACAAGCAAGTTGTAATATTCTACGTTTCAGCCACCTCGAGTGGCCTTCCTCAGGATTTCGATTACAACACTCCTGAGGAAGGCCACCCGAGGTGGTTGAAACGTAGAGTGTTACAACTTGCTCGTGACGTGTTATTCCAAATGTGTTTATCAATAACATGTTAAACACGATGCCCAGCCTGTTTAACCTCATTCGTACTAACTTTGATGCGGTATCTTACAAGTGATGGTTTTCTTACTATCAGGGATTGCACGAAGTTTAGCTAACGGCAACACCTCGTTGTACTACATAGTACACAGACACAAATGGAACGGTTTTTAAGGTTCTCGTGTACATCGTCCTCGGCTAGAATTTTAACGGTCACAGGTCCGATGGTAGATGAAAACTGTCTGAATTCTGTGGCCTTCGGAACCTACGGTCGACGAATGTTTGGTGTTTCCAGAAGATGGTAACGATGCATGGATGAGGACGATCCTGTGGTTCACATCAGTAATCACACCAGATTGAGGACGAGCGTCCAGAAGTCCAAAGTGCATTCAGTCCCTCCATAATAATCAAATAAACCATATGCATGTAACCCAGTGGAAAACACGCAATCCTGTCTAACTTCACTGGGTCGAACGGCCAATCACAAATGTGGTGTTTGTATTATCGTGCATTTCTGAAATCCGTACATGTCCTTAACTTATACCTTAATTGGAGAAACAACAGTTTTGTTTTGATGTAAAAAAAACCACCGGTAGTACACCCCGCATGGATACCGTCTTAGCTAGGGCATCTCCGACAGTGTAATTTTGGATAACATGTATTCTAAATTTGCAGACAGACGTCATTATTCCTTCATACAAAAATTATGGGTTCAACGTCAATGTCCGCAAGGTAGTCATGCACAATTCCCACCTCTGCTTCTCCATAAGACAAGCCGATGGTGGACGTTTTTGTTATTGGTACGGTCTACCAGGTAAGGACTGGTCACGGTTGTTGGAAAGAGCTATTGAACAAGGTAACGTCACAAGTGTAATTCCATGTCTAATCGCGCATCGGGTGTTTAACTTACATTTCTAGAACTTCTGTCTACTAAGCTCCTTAACGGTAAAATGGATGAACCTCTTTCCGCATACCGGTGGCGGTTTCAGGAGCGCTCTTGTATCCAGCAGCAAACGGGGCAACAGCTCCCCTGAATTTGTGAAATGCCGTTTTCTTAGGTCTCATCGACAGGTTGGATCCGAATGCCGCCTCGGGAACAACCGTGATCACTGTCCTCACCTTGCTAGCAGCTGCTAGTGAACTGGTTCATAAATGACCTGCGAGTCCAGAAACACAATTTTCCTTGGTACATGTGCGCATAACGAATGTCAGTTATGTACACGGTTTGTCCGCCCGAAATTAGGTTACGAATTTGCCCCCCAGAAGCCTCATTGATCAATGATCAGTTATTAACGAGGGCATGGGTTATTCCTTATAAGCCTGCTCAACCTCCTCTTCATTCATCCGTTTGATCCGCCGACGGTTTCCCGAGCTAGAATAGTCAGGAAAATGTTTCGCGCGACCACCGAACTTCACCCGCGCCCAATCCTGAGCTATAACCGATTCGTTTTATCTATTCGACAGTCTGTAATGACGGTGGTGGTACCTCAGGTAATTATCGCTGTTGCGAAAGCACAGCAGTTGATCTTATTAGGTTGTGTTAGTTTATTCACGGGATTCATGAGTTTTGTTTGATCACTGCCGAGTCTGTTGGAGAACGGCCCTCAGATATGACACCACTTACATTCATTCACACTCCACCCACCACTATCCATTTTATTGCTGCTAGTCAATCCGGACCCTGCACAATCTTAAATGCAAAACGTTGGACATTTTCTTCAAGTATTTTATTTAACTCACAACCTCTCTCATTCCTAGATCTGCGAACGGTCGTTTTGCGCCAGCCCTGCCAATGACCACTTGTCTGGGTGAGCTCAATTCTGTACGGGTACATTCCTTGTTTGGTTACTGAGAACTGACACCTTCTCGGTAAGTTATTTAATTTTCCTGCATATTTATTCAATTGGTATCGTACTAAATCCGGTTAACACGCGTACTTTTTCATTAACGGTTTCGGTGATGTAGTATACTTCCTGCCACCGGATATTGAGAAGGGTGTTTATTAGACAGACGAACCACGCGCAACGAGCGGTTCAATAACAGTGAAAACGTTTGGCTTGTAGCAAAATATATTCATTAGCGTTTATAGGCAAATAGCTGAAAATTCTTGTGGGCATTATGAAGTCGATTGAACGAGTGTCTGTGATCTATTTATTGTTCACTTCAGCCGTGGACTACTTCGTTTTATGTTGGTAGTAAACAGATGTCTAAAATCTTGAAGTTTTCGGATTAAATTACTCCCTAAGTAAGTATACTCTTATGTTTTCTGAAGGGAAGCACACCCAACCAGCGCGATATATATATAGCTCCGGAAGTAACTTGACGTTTCACATTATCCTAAAAGCAATCAGCCATCAGGGGCTGAGGGCCTAAATGTTATCTTCATATTCCAATGGAGAGATTCCACCGGACTCGCGGTTTCATCGCACATTCCTATGATACTGCGGAAAAAGTTCCGGGTCATATTTTGTTGGACGGGGACAAAACACTTATTGCGCACTGATTAGTCTTACTACGTTCTCGAAGATGTTTATGAATGCGCTGACTTACAAATTCACTCAATTCGTTTGAAGCGTTAGATTATCTTTCAAGTATACTACATAATGCGCCGTTACTTCGAATCCACAATCATCAGGGATGTACTCTCTGCCATGACTCATGGGTGAACGCTAATTTCTGTGCTTGACTGTCTGTTAGACTGCAGGTGGGGGAGATTCGGAACACATTAATTCAATATACAGCGTTTTACCACAAGTGTTCATGGGCGTTTTGCAGAGCTTTATCCTCCTTTCTAGCCCTCGTCAATTTGAGTGTTCAGTTGTGTATCTAAATATTGATTAACCTTAAGGATGTACGTTGTTTACGGTGGTCACTGAAGTCCAGAATGTTTTTCACCATTGACATGAACGGCACGCAGTTGCGTCCGAGAACAAAAATGTTCCATTGTCCTTCACGGGAAAATCGCCTTGTGGTGCAGAGCAAGGATAGTTATTCGGATCCAGTGTGAACAGCAACCGTCTTCTTATCAATATGACCACGTATGCTTTTAGGTTAATAAAAGAATTACATAACTGGTGAGTGGTGTTGTCACTGCGTGGTTTGGAAGGGATATTGCGATATATCAGCACTATTTTGTACTCCAAGTGATAAATAATCTGGTGTTCATCACACCAACAACCATGCTTGCTGACAGGGCCATTTCAGTCCCCGCAGGTGGATGGTGCTCAACAGTTTCAGCCCACAGATGCTGCGTTGTTTAAGAGAATGAAAGAAAGAAGAAATGTTTCGGTAGGATCGCCCCAGTCTTCTTGGTAAAATGATGCGCATAAGTCACTATACTTCACGACTTTAGTTTTTTGCTCTTGGATTTACATCCCTCAGCCCTGCTAACCTCTGACGTAGTGTTTTTTACTTCGACTGAATTTAGCCAAAACCAGCCAACATGATTTCTAGGCGCAGCATGCTGCTTTCTACTTAGAAAGCCATCCGCGATGAGTAAGAAATCAGTTCAGAGAAAAGCAATAGTGGTTGAGAGGAAGTTACCACCTGGGTAGAAGTACTCAATTGAGACGGACAGCTTGGTAACCCATAGACTTGTTAAAGTTGTAACCATACCGATCGTCCTAGCTGTTAACTGCGCAGTGTGTACCTTGATAACAGCCAATAACTAACACTGTGTGGTCGCATGGTTATGCAAGTGCAGTGCGTGAAGACATTCAACTGAGTGCTTTGATGCTAGTTGGCTGGGGACTGTTACCGGTTTAGATAGTGTGCTCTTCAAACACACCGACACCATTTGCCACACGGTGGTCATAGCCCTAGGTCCAATGCATCTCGAACTCTTCCACTAATAATGTGCCAAGGAACTAAATTTTACTGATGCCTGCGACCAGGTGATCTTGTAGGCAGGCGCACCTTTTTGTTCACCTAATTCAATTTTCCCACCAACTGTTCATACGATTTCCGAAGGGAAAAACACCAGGCTGAGCATTAATGGCTTGCTCGTACTTTACATCGGGCCGATTGCATAATAGATGACTCAAAGTTGGGATCTGTCCGACGAATTATTTCGACATTCCTGTTCAACCCTAACCTCAAAATTGATAATAGTGTTCACTCGTTTTTTCAAGTTATTAGCAGTAGCCAGCCCATGAAACAATTAGTGCACCTGAAGTAAATTAGTCTGAATAGCAATCATGGGATAAATTGCCAGCTTACTTGCTTTACACGGGTTCTCTGTCACAGAAATGACACGTTGTGTAGCACCCAAAAACAGTTTTTGCTACTCACATTTAAGTCACCGTGTTGTTCAGCACGGGAGATTCCGCAGAAACATGGTCAGCTGAAACACCAGGAAAGGTCTAGAATTGCTGACGCAGGGTAACACCTTTTCCCCATGCACGCAAATATACATTATGGTTCATCCATTATCCATTTTATTTTCAATTGGAAACTGATAAAACTTCAAACCGCGATCAGAAGTACAAAATGTTACAAGACTCACTCATGGTGGTTTGTTTTACTTGCGGCATAAAAGTTGAACACACAACTAAAACGTCTAAAAGCTGGAGTTGTAGCTCTCCCGTAAAGTATTCAGACGAACTGCCATTTATCAACCTGAAGAAGAAATAATTGGGCCTACTAATGTGTTAAATTCTTTTGGGGGCATAATGGCCAAAACGTGAGATGCTCCTTATTTCCGTCGATAAGCAGCAAAGCCTAATTTCACTGCACAACGCGTGTTGTACTGAAGCGATTGGTTCAACTTATGTTGAGCATAAATTCCGTTGGACGTGTATTTTCTCACTACATTTCTGCCGTTGTAACGGTCAAAGGACGGCGCGTATCTTAGTGTCCCCCGCCACGCTGACGAATGTTCAATGGAACCTCAGTCTGTCGTGGCGGTCTCATAACCTAAACCCACGTGACATTCCGTAGATGGCACAAAAACGTCCGATTTCACCAACTGAAGTACTTTCTTTCTGTATCACGTTGTTACAATGATAAAATGGTACCAGCTGCATGCGTCTGAACAGCCATCACACTGATAACATTGTCTTAAATGAAAAGAAAATCGTTCCACAAATGAAAGTTCCTGGAATAACAGGCTGGCAGCGGACTTCTCGCCCTAAGGCTATACTTCAATGTCTGGTACACCGCGTACGCGTAGAATCGCCCTACATCTCTTTAAAGCTACACCTCCGTCCTTTTGCATCTCGCGTGCACTTAGAAAAACTATAATTGATAGTGGACATTGATTTTGTAGGTTGACCAGTGGAATTGATGGCGGAATATTTCACATTAATGACTGCTTGGTAACAGTAATTCATGAGTCCGTTAGAATTGAGGCGTTTGCGTTACGTGGTATTTCGTTTGGCGGCCTTAAAATCGTAAACTGGAGGCATAACGTGATGGAGGCGCTGGTAGATATCCTACTGAAGGAGACTAACAATACTGCGAGCTGTTTCTTCTGCCTAACCTGTTCTCTGAATAGTCTCTAAGAATGAAGTGTTCTTCCGTCGCGGTTAGACTGGACCTGGACATGAGGTGACGGCTTGCGCATCTCGATGACATTTTGCGCTAAACAGACTTACTCGTACCAGGTCTGAAAAGCCACAGCCTCCTGGTCCTCCAGGTTGGGGATTGGAAGATGGTTGGCATCTCTTCCCGAAAAACGTACCATTTCTGGAACACCACCATCCAACCGCTGCCTTGCAGCACAGGTTGTTGAGCCAAAGGCTTTGGTTGAGAACCCTAATCATTGTCCTGTATAGGTATGGACGTCTTGGCAGTATCTAAGCCCACACACAACCATGGTTCCCCACAACATAAACAATTCCATAAAGCATCGGCCGTCTCGCAGTAGAAACTGGGTTGCCCTATCTGCTGCATACAACAAGGTGGATAGGCGAAAACATGCTTCTGTTGGCCCCTCCTCCACTGTTCTCTCGAGTTTAGCTCTCAGGCCACTCCCGACCCCTAATCCACATGATTTCTCTGTAGTTCCCACAACGGGTATAATAAAAATAAAAATAATAATANTGGGCGAGGTAGGGACGCATATACTTTCGCGAGGAATGCATGGACCTCTAGACCGGACGTCATTCGTCGCTCAACTTCCTGAGAATCTCGAGGAGCTCACGATATGCTCAACCATTGCGGAATTTCACGTGTCCGGGTGGGGTGGGATGTTTTCTCGCGCGGGATATATCAGTGAAACCAAGAACGGAGAGCGGAATCATGCGATAAACGGGAGAACGTGAAACTGACCAAGTGAACTACGACGAACAATGGAACATATGGTATTCTGGCACAACCTTCTGTGTGAAGTTAATAGCATTGCGTTAATTGATGAAATATATACCATTAGCTAACAGTCATTATCAAATAGCACAGGAAGAGATCGATTATAAGCTTTTCCTGGTATACGATTACTGCCGGATGTAAATGTCAATTATTTCTGTACGGCCGGTATATAGAATGTGAACAATGTTTGTCAACACCGAGAGGTTGCCCGGTGGTCTATCAGGGGAGAAAAAGGAGGAGTTGCGACTCAAGTCTAGTACGCAATCATGGGACGAACAGGTTGAGTTTCTTCCAAACAATTTCAGCATACACAGCTTTTACATGGTGGCTTACAACACAGATACACAGGCTATCAATAAGTATGGGGTGAGGGTGTACCAGAATGATTAATAATAATAATAATAATGTTATATTTCTCGACGCATTTGTGAGAAACACACTCAGGAGAGCGCGATCAACGGGCATGTATATTGACACTTATGCATGTTGACTATGGACAGGTTTTCTTGTGCACCGGCAAGTCTAGAAGTAAAATATCTGTCCTGAAAGCGTTAGTCTTGATCGGTTCAAGGGGTGCGTGACTTAACATCACGCGAAACAGGGTTTTGTCTGGTGTTATTAGGTCCGTTTTCAAAGATAACGTTCTCAGACAAGTAGAACTTGGAAATGGACATGACGTTCGTCATTGTTAGGAAAGTTCCTAAGTTTCGTTTGAATTGGTGTATATTCTTACTGGATCTTACTGCATACGGGAGTTTGTTCCAAATGTAGGAATATTTCACTAGGAAAAATTGAACGTGAGTGAAAGGTTGAGCTGGAGTCGCCGTAACCAGAGAGGATCGAGTGCAAGCGTGCGGCAGCGTTCTCTGTAGCTCAGAGAAGACGGATAACGCAATAAGCTTTTCGTGAATGCACGTTGGAGGCTTTCCAGAGTTAGCCTATCAGACTTGCGTAGGTGGCCATATATGAACGTGCAGTAATCGAACTGAGGTCGTACACATAGTGCAGCAGGTAGGAAGAATGAGTGTTTAGTGTAACCTGTCATTCTCCTGGTTTTAGCAACTAGGAACGATATACGTTCTGCGAAGTCAAATGAGTTTGAGTGGCGTAAACCCAGGTCACGTACTGAGTTGGCGGTTGATATGCTGTGACCGTCCAGCTTTGTAGAGCCATCTGGTACGTGACAACCATGCAAAACGATAGTGGATTTATCGGCTGAAAATTTCATCAGCCAAGTTTGACACCAAATCTCTGATGGCATGAGGTCCTTCCGTATATTTTCTTATTTTGGATTTAAATTGCTGTACAAGGAGCGGAATATCCACGTGCTAAATTGTTATTGTACGAGTGTTAATCACAGAACTGGTGAGCTGGCAGCCGTATCCACATTCACTCAATGGAGCACGCAAGTCCGTAGAAATATTGTATTCTGCAAGACATGCAAGAACAGGAGCACGACAGCGCGATGTGTTATACGGTACACAAGTCAACAAAGAAGCGTCTTTCAATTATGCGTCGTTTCCTTCTGTTGGTTCTTCTTGCGTCTCATCTAAGTTCTTGGCCACCGCGAGACCTGGAAGTGGGAGGGGAAAAGCACATGTTGTTAGGCGCGCAGTTTGGTTGGTGTCGTTACTGTTACAAGTCTCTCCTCTCACGTAGGCACTGTCCCCATTGCCCCCATTTTCTGTCCTCTTCTTCAGACGGTTAAAATGTACGACAGATTACCATCCGGGTAGCTTCAGCTGTTCGATGCGGTATGTTACATCTATGGGTACTTCTTCGATACCGCATGGCCCCCTTCACTCCCGATGGAGTTTATGCGGAACTTCTGCCGGCGGTACAGCGATGTATAACCACACTTCGTTTACCGACTGGAACTGCGTCCCATGAACCCTTCTGTCAAAGTAGGCCTTCTGATGACGTTGGGCTCCTTGCAGATGTGACCTCGCCATTTGGTGACCACGCAGGAGGTTTGAGTGCATATCGCGAACATTCTCCGATATCAGTAGGGGTTCATGGTGGTCAGTCGGAAGGAGTGTATCCGATGCTAATCGAAGTTCCCGCACCGATACATTAAAGTGATGGGTCTGGCCCGTGGACGCATGGACAGTGGCCCTGTATGCTAGTATGCATCGAGGTAACGCAATGTCCCAATCACGCGATGTCTCATGGTTGATGAAAGCTTTCATCAGGTTTTTCAGAATGTGATTGGCGCGCTGAACGAGGCCGTTTCCTTCCGGATGGTATGCTGTAGTGCGGGACTTCTTGATGCTCAGAGTGTAGCATATATCCCGCATCAACAGGCTCTCGAAGTTGGATCCCCGGTCGGAATGTAGTTGATACGGCGTGCCCCAGCGCCATATCCATCCACTGAACAGTTTCTGCAGCCATCCATGAGTCTATAGCCGGAAAGGGGATCGCCTCACACCACTTGGTAAAATAGTCCACCATGACAAGCACGTAGCGGTTCCCTCCCGCCGTCTCTGGCAACGGCCCGACAATATCTATTCCTATCATTTTATTCGGGAAACCTGCTGTCATTGGGTTACGTGGTACCCGAGGCTGTTGATTCGGGTTCTCTAATTGTGCACATTCTGTACACCCCAGACGATGCAGTGCCACGTCCTCTCTCATGCGTAACCAACAAAAACGTCGTCTTGCCGCCCCTTCGGTCTTGTTTTGGCCGGAATGGCCAATTTCTTCACGTATACGGCGCAAGACAACCGTGACCGCGGATGTGGGTACCACGAT
>QNGE01001506.1:149308-162549 GCA_008508345.1 Paragonimus westermani | reverse complement strand
TGATTTTTCACAGTTTGGTTCCATCTGAACATAAATCTGCCACACTGGTTATACCATAACGGTTAATTTTAATCAAAATGAGCTGAATTTTAGTGACCACTCTGATAATTTTGTCACAGGATGCACCGCAAGATAATTTTTGGATGTAGCGATAGAAACCATCCCAGGCCAACATGTTCACGATCATATTTAGATAATGGGTCATCAGGCATCTGATCTTAATTGTATTGTCACCAAAAGGTCATCACACTTGGGTAGTCTGATACTCTGAGCTTCACTTGACCACAGTGATCAAAGCGTGATGAATTCTCTGGTTGTACGAAACTAAACGACGTGTTTCCCAAAATGTTGGTCTAAAGACCTACGGTTAGGTAAGTTTTGAAGTAGGGGAGGCGTAGCTTAGCTCTGTAGCATGGCCCAACAGTGCCACCACACTCTACCTGGACTACAGCTGGGAAGTCTTCGTTCACTTCAAGCGCAGTCGACAAGTTTGTTCTCCTTTACGTGTTCCTGACCAGGTAGAAGCTGATTACATTCAAACATTTAGCGTGATACAGGTATCAGCTAAAACGGACTGAATATGCATTTGACACAGGCAATTCAGCACAATTGCACTGCACTCGCTGTAACACAGGATTGTGCTTGGCATAAACACGATCTTTAGCGAAAGCTGAGAGTAAGCCCTGAATGTTTCTGGGATGAGGTCACACCACATAAGAGAAGTAGAAGAGACTACAAATGTGGACTTCTACTGGTTTCACGAACCCGGATGTAGAGACCGTTAACACCCTGAGTAACTGGTACACAAATGTTCACTGATAACTTTTGAGCAAATAAATGACAACTAGCCTTCATTGTTCCAAACTTCAGGGACAAATTAAAATTAAAGTGGACAAATTACCAGCATACACGTTATCCAGGTGATTAATCAATCGGGCGTACGTTTAGCTTTGCATTGTATGGGCGCCCATCACTCGAAGAGGTTTTCTAAAAACGTCCCTCCTAAGTCTCATGTTCATACCGTTTATTCTTGACTTACCGAACACTTCGAAATCAACGATGTTACTGTACTGTAGTGACACGGATATCTGGCGAGTTGTATGGCGTCTGTGTCCAATGAAAATTATGCAAAACAACATAAAATATTTCAGCCAATGGTCCGTAGGAAACAAATTATCGTTCAGCATTGTCAAATGTGATTTGCCATTGAGGATGTACCACTGTTAAAAGAAGCGCAAAAATACACCATCTGAAAAGAGATTAGTGAACTCGATGTACTACCGATATCTAAAAGGTAACCAAATCCCTACAAAAATATCTTCCATACATTTGACCTAATCTTGCTAAACAAGAATGAACGCCTGGGGATTCATTCACTGATAAGACCAGTTTGTATTTAAGTGCACTGCCAAACGCTGTGGTCACGGCGGAAGTAGTTGTCCTTTTTAAAATTATAATCGATCGGCACCTAATTGAGAGACAATTTGCATCACAAGTTTCGTGGCTCATACCCACAGATCTCTCATTGCGTGTATCTGACAGTGTTGCTCGAGTGCGTTTCGGGGTTTACTGCTGGCAGGATTGTATGCCTGTAACTTGATCCAAATGCTCTTTTATTCACTTACATGCAGTTTTTCATAATCTTTATAAACCCTTCAACTCAGCTCGTTCTTCGGTAAACACAGAGACAAGAACGAAAATCACCCTTTCTTATGCAAAACTGTTTTTGAATGTGAAATTCGTTCCAAGTTTTAGCACGACGACTTTATGCCGTTCGATACAGTTGAACACCACCTATATTCCATCGCAGCTTTTGTTTCCTCATGTTCTACTTGGCTAAATTACTGCGAAAGCAGAATAAACAATATGACATGTTCATTTCGCCCCACAGTGCCGTAGTCATTCAAGCTGGTGTAACTGGTTACAGAGAATCAACGAAACTCTATTCACAAGAGACTGTTATCGTGTTTGGGTTAAACTGCCTGGCCATTCTTATTGTGTGTCTAGCATTTACGTGAAAGTGGATATCAGTTCCAATCCGGACGAAGATACTGACGATTGATTGACTCTACTGAGGACCAAACTAGAATTGTTAGATTCGAGAGGCCTAGGTAAAAGCGGAATGTGCAATCAGCTGTCACCGTGTTAAGTTGTTTTTTTAACTAATTAAATCCCAAACTTTGACCAATAACTGTCTCAATGAACCAACGTAGAAGACTTGACCACATGTTGACAATTCACTATTCTAAGCTGTGGTGTGAATAGAACAATTACATCATTAAAATTGATGCAGTTGAGGTTTTTGCAGCTGGAATTATACTGGTGAATAAAAGGGATGTTGGCTTGCACAAATTTAAACCTCTTACAACCAATCTCAGCGGTCACATTTCCATGGAACTTGCAGTCAGTCCCTGTCAAACAGAAATACCGTACCCCAGTTTTGGTATGGTTAAAGCCTATTAGTAGTACATATTCTTGCTTCTTCCCGAAGGGGATTGATCGAACAGTCTGTGTAAGTTTGACAGCTGCGATCAGTCCAGAATGATGTTCAATTTTTGTGACTGGGATTTTCTTCCGGTTTTTTGCAGCAGATATTTTGATTAACCACTCCACCGTCGAAACCGTATTTATTTTGCAGAAGACTACTTGGTGATTTCTCACCTGACTCCGTAAAATTCAACATTAATATCGAATCTAGTATCGTTTGCGTGGATTTCTTCTGGTATTGTACTTAATATCAAGTTTCATCACATATTNCTAGTATCGTTTGCGTGGATTTCTTCTGGTATTGTACTTAATATCAAGTTTCATCACATATTCAACAACTTCTCAGGCATCCAAAAAACTGTATGTCTAAGCTGGTCGTTTTCCCATACCATGCTTTCACGTTTCGTTTATTCTGTTTACTAATCCCAGACGTTAGCTCTGTCCTATATGGCCGGTACCATTTCCGCCTTCCATCGAATCGAAGCAGTTCTCATCGCGTTGATCATGACGATCCTTTTGTGCTTGGCCATCACACTGTTCGCCGTACAGACACGTTGGGATTTCACAATTTGTAGCGGTTTTATCCTTGTTGCCAGTGTATGCGTATTTCTTGTCGGGATGGCGTGTCTCATCGTCAATTTCACACTTGGCACCAATCGGGTGAGTGAGGTTTGTTGGGCACGGTTACCTCTAGTCCTGTACACCGTTGGCTGTTTACTCCGCACAAGAGAATGTAGTCTCCCATTTTTCGTTTCAACTGAACGGTGATTGGTTTTGAGACGTTCTTCTGTTCTTTACCTTTCTCGTGTTGTGCTGTGCCAAAGTCAAAATTTGTGTGGACGTGGACTGGCGTTTCACCGCGGCATGATAATAATGGATTGTTTCTAACTAGCCGTGAGGAATTCCACCTGACAAGGAATACCAATTCAATGTATTACAATGTATTATTGTTGTGCATGAGTTTGATGCCAGGAGGAATACCCACATAAAATCATGAATCATGAGCACAGTAATAACGTGAATCAGAGGAATCGGGAAAACTAGCAGGGTGTGTACGTGACGATAGAAAAAGGGACAGAAAACAGTTTGTTGTTGAGTTTGCGGTAATGTCCTTCAGAGTCTGTAAAATCACCACTTTTTGGACCCAGTCTGGAAGCCAGATAGAGTCAACAGCGGCCAAGCTCGTTCCTAATTTCTTTTAACCGTTGCGCCATCTTATGGTATGCACAGCATGCTGTTTTTCCAAACCCTCCCATAACTCATGGACATAACGCATGAAATACCGGACGTTAGGCTGTCACGTACGTCCGAGCCATTCTAGCGACAGTGTAGAACTACTTTACGTAAAGCGGGGATATCTGTCTTCAACACACTGTCGTATGCTGTGACTACATGTTCACAAGTGGCACTTCTAAACAGGTTACAGATATCTTACAGATATCATCGATACGGTAGTATCAGGTTCGGTTGCAGTAGAGCAATGTTACTCTCAAAGTCGCATTAGACACCTGACCATTTAACAATAAGTGGATGTCATGCCAGTACCAAAAGTGCCGCTCATTAGCAAATGTCAACCGGGCTTTAGCGGTATATGGGAAGACAGGTTCCCAAACCATACTATCAGATGTGATGCAATTTTTAGCGTGTGAAAACTTTTCGAGTAAACTCAGACCGTAATGACCTGTGCTGAGTGTAAGCAAAGGCCCCTCCCCTTGAGAAACACTTTGCACTTTGAAGAAACAAAGCTGATGCCAACTTATGACACTACAACCGTTAAGAGTCCAGCAGTCTGTTGACTTTCCATATACTCTCTTCGGGCGTAGCGGTATCATTGGTGAGTATACTTCTTGGGAGAAGTTCCACGCCATCATTTGTGCGATCACCCAGAACATTGCACCGGGCATCGTCGATTGCGTAGTTGAAAACAGAAATCGAGACAGGACAATCTCGATGCAATCCTTAAGAGAGCAGCCTTTAATGTCCGGTGAAATCTCTCGACCATTCCGTTGGATTGTGGATGGTACGCTGTGGTACGAATCCGTTGAATTCCAAGGAGTCGTGTGAGTTGTTCAAATAAATGAGATTCGAACTGGGAGCCGCGGTCCGTAGTTATAGTGGATGGTATGCCAAAGCGTGAAATCCATCCGACTACGAATGCTGTTGCCAGGGTTTGAGTAGTGGTGTCACAGATCGGAAAAACTTCAGGCCACCGAGTAAATCTGTCGATACACGTAAGGAGATAACGGAAACCTTTCGATGGCGGCAGGGGTCCAACAACGTCAATGTGCACGTGATCGAAGCGAGCATCAGGAGGCGGAAATGTTCCAAGTGGTGTGACGGTATGACGATGGATTTTCGACTGTTGACAAGCCAAGCAGCAACGCGTCCAATCGCCGATATCTTTGTTCATACTGAACCAAACGAATCGTTCAGAAATGAGTTTCCTGGATGCTTTGACTCCTGGATGTGACATGTTGTGGAGAGCATCGAAAACAGTTTTGCGCATTTCTTTTGGAACGATAGGTCTCGGTGATCCCGTAGAAAAATCACAGAGAAGTAATACTCCCTTATGTGTTATTTGCTGGGTTTTCATTAAACTCTTGTGCGTATCTGTGTCAGGATCACTAGCTTGTAGTTTAGCCATAAGCACAAAATCGATGGAGCTGTCGAGTGAAAGGTTTGCCAGTTGGACTCTCGATAGAGCGTCGGCTACCGTGTTTTGTTCTCCCGTGACGTATCGGAGGTCCGATGTATACTGGGAAATATAGTCCAAGTGGCGTAACTCCCGTGGTGAATAACGATCAGGTTTGGCCGATAGGGCATACGTTAATGGTTTGTGGTCAGTGAAAACACAAAATGTACGTCCTTCAACAAAATGGCGGAAATGTTTAATAGCCAAGTAGATTGCCAATAGTTCACGGCTGAACGTGCTGTAACGAGTTTGTGCTGGCTGCAAAGATTTGGAGAAAAACGAGATAGGTTGCCACTTGTTATCAACCAATTGCTGAAGTACAGCTCCAACAGCCAAATTTGACGCATCAGTAGTGATACTGATAGGGGCGGAGGCATCCAAGTGATGAATGGATGTTGCCTGTGCAAGCATCTGTTTTATTGAGTTAAACGAATTGATTGATGTCTCAGATAATTCCAAGAGTTTATTCCGTTTGGAACTCAACAAATCAGTCAGTGGCTTCAGTGTGTCAGCAAGGTTAGGCAGGAAACGGCGGTAGTAATTAACCATACCAATAAAACGACTGAGCTGACGTACCGAAGTGGGTTGAGGAAATTCTTTGATGGCGGTCACATTGGAGGCAAGCGGGTGTACTCCAGTTGAGTTGATATGATGTCCAAGGATGTCCAGTGATGACACTCCTAACTGACACTTGGAAGGGTTGATGACAATACCAAAATCGTTCAAGCGTTGAAAAACTTGGAACAAATGTGTGCGGTGTTCCTCGGGACTGGAGCTGGCGATTAGAATGTCATCGATGTATGGATGTGCGAAGTCTAAACCACGTAGCACCTCGTCTATCAGACGTTGGAAAGTTTGTGTTGCATTTCTTAGCCCAAATGGCATTCGTAAGAATTCAAACAATCCAAATGGTGTAGTGATTGCAGTTTTGGGAATGTCTTCTTCTGCTACGGGAATTTGATGGTAAGCCCGTATCAGATCGACCTTAGAGAATATGGTCTTGCCGTGCAGATTAGATGTGATATCATGAATGTGCGGGACAGGATATCGATCTGCAACGGTGACTTGATTGACACTTCTGTAGTCTCCACATGGACGCCAGTCATTAGAGTCCTTTTTAGAAACCATGTGGAGTGGGGAAGACCATGGACTTTTCGAGGGTCGAATGATCCCAAGTTGGAGCATGTGATCAAATTCCTTGCGGGCGACAGCGAGTTTGTCAGGAGCTAAACGTCTGGGCTTAGCAGCTACTGGTGCACCACGTGTTGTGATATGATGAACAGTTGTGTGCTTTATGGACGATTGCTGGAAATTAGGATTAAGTATTCCAGGAAATTGAGCAAGCAATGAGGCATATTCCGGATGAGCTTCAGTAAGTGTAACTGACAGACGAAGAGAATCAATGTTCGCCGATTGACCTGTGACAGTCAGGTTAGTGGTTGGATCGAGCAATCGGCGGTGCTTCATGTCTACCAAGAGACCGAAACTGTTGAGAAAATCTGCCCCCAAAATTGCAAATCGCACATCAGCAATAAGGAATATCCATCTCCAGGTGCGTCTCAAGCCAAGGGACAGTGTTACGGAACGTTGGCCGTAGGTTTGAATGGAAGAACCGTTGGCAGCTTTGAGTGTTGGACCACGATAAGATGAGATTTGATCTTGTGAAGTGGCGGGAAGAACACTGACTTCAGCTCCTGTATCAATAAGGAATTTGTGACCACTTTCCTTATCAAGTATGAAAAACAGGCGACTAGAAGTTTGAAAACCAGCTGAGTTTGTCGCAGAACTCAACTGGCGCTGCCGTTTCCCGAGTGGTTGGAAGTCGGACAGAAAGCACATGGAGTGGTGCAACGTTTTGCATTAGTGCCAAAGTTACGATGATAAAAACATATTCCATCTGTGGTATGAGTTTTCGATGGAGATTTGTTCAACGATCGACTGCGTGGACGAAGGTGAGCAGTCGGTTGTGAGTGGGATTGAGACAGTTGTGCTGTCAAATGACTCAGCTGAAGTTGAATCTGTTGAATAGTCCGTTGCTGTTCACGGATCAAGGACATAAGCGGTGTTGTGTCGGTGGAAATGGATGCCAAGTGAGTAAATTCAGTGACGTTGTTAGTTGGCATGGCTTCGATAACTTTATCCGCCGACGAAGCTAAACTGTCCAATGTCTGATCTGGGACAAGCGAAAGTGCCACTTGCACGGGACTCGGTAGGCGTTGAACAAACAATTGTTTCAGTAGGCATTCATCCGTGGGTTTGTCACCAAGCAAAGTTCGCATATGGCGCAGCAATTGGGAGGGACGACGATCACCTAGCTGTACATCGTTGAGTAACTGCCGTAGTCGTTTGTGTTCGGACATAGACACTCGATTCAAGAGCTCCCGTTTCAGAACAGCATATGGAGTAAGAGTGTCGGGATTGGCAATAATGTCTCGAACTTCGTGCATAGTTTCTGGCTGGAGTTCAGCAACCACATAATCAAACATAGTGGTCTGTTTGGTTATACGATGTTTGCGAAAAATCGATTCAATCTGCAAAAACCAAAGGGCTGGGTCTGATTGCCAGAAAATGGGAAGTTTGACTGATAGTGGTGACACGAATAGGTCCTCAACGTTGCTGTCATCAGTGAGATTCTGCTCCATAGCTAGTGATGGACGGATGGTGAATGATGACAAACAATGCGCGCTGGAGAAGTGCTAAGCGAATAGATCCCAAAGTGAATTTGCGGTGCAAATGTGAGACGGAGAATTGATCCAAAAACGGGTCGCGGCACCAATTTGTAGTGGAACTCTTAACCGTGATAGCTTGAGTACGCACTAACAAATAACGATATCTCAAAGATAGTCAATGAAAAGGTCAAGTCAATGGATTGGATCTTTATTGTTGGGATTTTGGTGTACAAGCTTAATGCAGTAGCGCTCGTCTGGACCGTGTCCTGTCCTGTACAGTTGGCAGTCAGTTGTCGTTCAGTTGTCTGGTGCAGTTGTGTTTCGATCCGGGTCCGACCGCGTCATGCCTGCCTGTGTATCGACCGCACGGAATCACATCCAATTGGAGCGTTCCAATTGGCTCAGTGCGCCGATGATGACTACGCGCGTGCGTGTGCTCGGGTATGGAAGAGTGCTGTCGGGCCGGTGAACGGGCATATGCAGGTTGGGGCAATGAGCGTCGCTTAGACTAGTCAGCTTGTCAAGTGACAGGACGCGTGAGAGGGCGAGACGAGGGCTACAACCCCAATGATGCATCACTCCTGTAAAAACCTATATAATTGTGTTGTATTTAGCCTGGTGAGGGAGCACTGAAAACAAGCTTGTTTGTCACTCGTTCCTTCTCATGACTAGTATTTCTTTGCACAATACGTTTAGCTGCGTGCTCTACGGGGTATCCTCAACACTATCAGTAAATTTGGTACACACATAAGCAGTCGAAAATTGTATGCAACAGTGCTCTCAGGGTGCAGTAGAAGCGACACAATTATCACTACCATAGGCTTACTATTTCGGAATAAACCTGTTTGGGTGCAGTGTTGCGTGAGTGTAGACACTGGGTGCGCTTTACCATTTTGTATGCTTGCCAATTTATGGAGGCTTATCTTTCATCTTATCACCAATAATAGACTTATCATGCAACTTTATCCCAAGGATCCATCCAGATAGCATTCAAATTGATCTGCTATACTCCTGGAATTTCATGTTATCTTACTGTTTTCCGGTTTCCATCGACAGGTACTACAAGCGGTGTACGCTGGGCTCGTGCTGTTACTCTTCGGTTTTGTAAGCATTGACTGTCTGTTTTTTTGTGATATTCATACAAATTCACGCTCAATAATACGGTTTTCTCTGCCCCAAATAACACGTTGATCCATACTGAACACCTCACGAAACTGGTTATCGTTTGAAGAATGACAACTTAACAACGACAGGTAGACAATGTTGGGTAAGGCTGAACAAAAGCTAATCAACCATTCAAGTGAACCGCAATTAGTCCTAGTCATAGGATAGTCAATGTGATTATTCAGTTAGACAAAACATAAAACCAACAACAATCCTGAGGAAAGCTGCCCGTGGAGGTTAAAACACAGGGTATTACATCTAGTTCGCAACTTTACGTTATTATCAATCCAGTTATCCATAAGACCAGTCAGTGTCAGGCTGTTTATAAGCCACTAACTTATAGTCGATTTAAAGCTATATTAGTGTCACCTCGCTGTTCGCATTACTCGAACACTTGAAAGTCAATTTCACTAGCGTCGCTGGGAAGACCATCTACATGAACTACCAACGAACCTATCAATAGTGTTTTGCGCGAGGTAGTTCATCAATAACAGGTCATTGTCATTCATAGAGTAAAGAGCCTTTCCTTTCACTGACGTCATTCACGCAAAACATGTAGCAGCCGGTCGACCGATGGCGCACGCTACAGTAACACACAAAGTTTAAACCATTAAGCAGTAAGAGAACGCAATGGGTAGTGGTTGTTAGCTCGAGGGAGATGTGAAAACTCTATTCAATCACTTGCGCTCCCTCCAGCCATTTAGTTAGCTACTTAGTTAGTTTTTGTGTATCATGTGCGAACAGAAAACCTGTTTGTTCACGCTCTCCATGCCTTCTGCTGAGTAACGATGTGAACCGATTTAACGAACAAATAACGCGATAATTAACCAGCGATCGCGCCGTCACCTGGCAATAGGCCTGGTCTCATTCAACGTGAGAATTTAACAGTTTCTGTTAAATTCGCTTTAGAGGAAGAGTTTTATGATGAGCTGAAACAGAGCTAATTGTCGGAAAGTTGGCATGTCTAGATGAAGTAGATGTACAACTTGCTTGCGTCAAGGTAGCTGTTTCACTTCAAATTCCCACAAACTTCATAAGAAACCAATTATGTAAACACCTGTTTTCGACCACTCTCCTCAGGCTTTACACTTACATGAAATCTAAACGATTCATATACGGAACAGCAAAACATGCGGCGCTCGTGTCGACGTTTGCCTGTAACGGTCACACTGTTGTGCTTCTTTACTCACTGCCTGTTTGCATTTATATTAACCCTTTCAATACAGTAGTAAAGCTGCCAGAACGAATACGTACCGTAGACTGTAAACTGTCATACTTTGATGGATTTTAAAAATGAGCGCATTTGTCTTTAGTGTGACCAACGTTCAAGTGAATTGTTTTCTCCTTGTCACACTGTGTTTAATTTGAATGTAGCAGCCCATTACTTGTAATCTTAAGATGCTCAGACGTGATCCAGTTCACATCCGCCGTTGGATAAAGAGTGACACTATTTCAGTCATGTTAATTACAACGTGTGGTCAATGGTCACTAAGGTCTGGCTTGCTTATCCGCATTTCTCCTTGGGACCCTTGATGCTGTGACCAGGTTTGTGTTCTAAGCATATTCGGTGGATGATTTTGGTTTCAGTTTTCGTCATGCCCGATATAACCATGCCAGGCATATCGAAGGGCAACAGCCAGATACTTATGTGGAGTCTTACATCCGAAGCTCGTGCTCAAAGTTCGAGACTTCAACAACTGTATCACCTACTGTGGCCTTGAAACGGACGGGCTAACTCGTACTCACTCAAGTAGCGACTGACATTGTCATCTGCTGTCACCACCAGTTCCTCTCTTTTTACATTCCAACTGTCAAATTTGTTGCATATTTATGACAGTGCATTTCACGAAACAGCCATTCAGTATGCCTTTCCATTCAGTCGGTTTGTCATTTAAACCTCTTAAGCACATATTTGAGGAAGCTCAGTCCAAGTGTGCAAGCACAGGCGGGTGCAGTGTTTCTACAGCATGTGAGTGGAGAAATTAACGCATGTAGATCTGGTTTTTGAAGATCAATTCACTCACATCACGTAACACCGTCGGACGCCTGTCATTTTTGTTCAGCTGTCCACATTGTTCGATCTTGCTAGCACAAACAGCGTTTCACGACCCTCCCCTACTTCTCTGTTGGCAAGTAACGGAACGCAACAAGAGCGCCCCCTTAAAGTCAATCGAATGTTTACCGAGAGGCTATTTTGGACGCTAGAACTA
Organism: Paragonimus westermani; assembly: GCA_008508345.1. Lineage (NCBI taxonomy): Eukaryota > Metazoa > Platyhelminthes > Trematoda > Plagiorchiida > Troglotrematidae > Paragonimus > Paragonimus westermani. Next base: position 151,327 of record QNGE01001506.1, on the reverse strand, counting down.
GGCCAATTTGGTTCAATCCACTCTCCATTGAGAATGGGCTCATCGTGAATTTTTTAATGATCTTCCATTTCGGTAGAACAGGGCTGTATTCGATAAATTCCATCCTATGTGGGGCATATTTATTAACATTGAGGAAAATTATTGACCACGGGTGAAGCTTGGAATAAAGCACAAACACGACTTCGTAGCTGCTCTGGTCACAAACCAGGTAGGTTTTCGAATATCAGTTTTGGTCGGAGTGGGCTAGAAGAACGGAATCACATTGTCGCTTGAGTTGGGTGTGTGCGTCTGGCAACGGTAATACCAAGGTGCGAACAAACTAATTTTGAACACCCATCCGTTCGGCGTGATCGGATTACGAACACATCGACCGCAGACAGGATACGCCACTTTATCTTTCGTGACGGACCGGGCGGAGCATGGTGGACGATACGAAACGTACTCTTCATGCTTGTGCATCGGTCATGCTCACCCGAGTGGTCCAGGATGGATGAGTCAATCTTCCTCGATGTTCCGAAACGAAGCCACACTGGGCAATGTATACGAATCCTTTTCGATAAACGTATGGCAATGCGACCAATATATGCTGAATCGTGGGAACAGTCAAAGGAATGAATAAAAAAAGAAATGGCATCGTCAGGCCTAATATCTTTCAGGTTAAGCGGTACCGTCCGTTTTGCTTGATACTTTACAGCAGAAATAAGTGCTCCCGATCGCATCAGTTATTTGGCAAATTGTCAGCTCGACTGCTGCGTCCTCTTCAAACGGTCTAGTTACAGAAGTTTTTTTCCCTATCGATCGCATCCATTAAGGTCCTCATTGGTCTCCATTGTATGAATAAAATAATAAATTTCTCGAGATGGGCATTATTGAAGAGGATATTCTGTAGTACGTTTAAGTCTATTACTATCGTAACTTCTGTGCAAACTGTGTTTGCCCTACCGGTCAAGCAACGTAAATAGACAGAAGACATGTTAATGTGGAGTTCCAAATTATCAGGGTTCTGTGTGAGCAGAACGTCTACTGAATTGAAGTCTGTCTACTCTGGAAGATACTGTGTAGCCCTGTAGTCATGGTTAACTTGTTTGAGCTGTTCATACTTGTATCGTCAACTCGGTTCTCCTGACCACTTTGCTAATCCGCTCCCACAAATCGGTAGATATATATGTTCCTTTATGCATCCGCCTGCTTTTTATTGTTCCTCTCTGTGCTTCACGGATGCATCGGTTCGAATTTGACTCGCTACACTTCGGCGTTTTTCATCGCATTTGATTTCCTTTCCTTGCACTTGAGAAAATTTCATCATTTATGAGCCGTGCAGCAAGCGGTTATCTGCACTCCACACAGTGACAGTGTAGTGAGGATGGGCGGTCGCACCATTCTACTCACAGCACTATTCAGTAGCCGCGTGGAGCGAAATGATGGCGGAAAAAAAGTGAGAAATACCGAGAGGATCATTGGAGGGTAGCATCACGTCGAATGGCTTTCGCCACATGACGAAACTGAGATACGGTGTCCAAAGCGACTGGAGCATCCTCGGAAGAGTGTGGTGTGCAAATGAGTGTTTCTGTTCGTAGTCCCGTTGAGATGCATAATTCGTGTATTGGTTTCTCCAAACATACAACTTCAGTGCCACACGCCTTTTTGGCTGACAACAATTGGTGCCGTGACCAGGATACAAGGATGAAGATCCCGTGGCCACAACCGTTTGAGGTTGGAGATGTTCGGAGTATCCTGGAGGACTCCAAGGACGTGGCGGATGCGGTCGGAGTGATGGCGGACCGGGCGAAGCTGGCGACCCTGCGGATGCTGCTCAAGGGCAGGGCGAAGGCGGTGCTGGATGCGGCGCGAAGATGCCCTGCGAAGCTGCAGTGGGCCGCCGCGGAGAAGGCGCTGATCGCCGGGTTCGACACCCACGCCGACTGCCAGGAGGCAATGAGGCGGGTCAAGGGCGCCCGGCTTGCACCAGAAGGCGACGCTCTGGTCTACGCCATGTCCCTACAGGCAGCGTTGTCAAGA